>CM036940.2:90642113-90662125 GCA_020352615.2 Yoshiicerus persimilis
TAATAATAAGGCATCATCAGACACAGTTATCACAAAAACACAAAATACAAGAGTTGTCTGTGTTAGTAGGAGTACCATGTTGTCACCCTACACGAATAGTACATCCTCGCTTTTAGCAATCAAAAAGTTTGTAATAACTTCTGACCAAACATAAAATTTTGGATAATAATTTTTTGTAAAATCAGAAAACTTAGATAACTTTATTAGCAATAAGAAAATTTGGAATAATTATTTACGACTGCCATTTAAGTGCACCTCATATTTAATCGGTTTGCCTCAATAAAATTAATCAGTTTGCCTCAAATAAATTTATTTACCTAAAGAATATTTTTGCCGCCTCAAGTATCAATCCCTCAATACTGATAATATACATTTGCCTCATTGCAAAATGCTAATATATTATAGTACTATTGTTGTTAGTATAGTGTTGAGTTTTTTGTACGTGGTAAGTTAAGTAGTAAC
Organism: Yoshiicerus persimilis; assembly: GCA_020352615.2. Taxonomy (NCBI): domain Eukaryota; kingdom Metazoa; phylum Arthropoda; class Collembola; order Entomobryomorpha; family Tomoceridae; genus Yoshiicerus; species Yoshiicerus persimilis. The sequence continues at coordinate 90,642,576 of CM036940.2, forward strand.
ATATGAAATATTTTATTACAGAGACATCGCAGGAGATCAGGGTCTGGAAAGAACCGAGAATTGACTTGATTGCATTGTGGTTCCAGGTTTATATCCCTGGTGGTGCCCCATTTTGCTTCTTCTTTGCTGTCTTTGCAGTATTCCACACCATGGGACCTGTCAATCGTTTTGTAAGGGAATGCATCCCACTTTTCCTGCAGGAATTCTTCTTGACTCCCATTGTTTCAGTCCTGCTCACTTTTCATGGTTCAATGTTCTGCATTTTTGTGGTTCTTCTGTATTTCCAATGCACAGTTAATTATGTTTGCGTGTCCAAATATTGGTTAAATCACATGTGTGAATACATGCCCAAGTATTGGTCTCGCCGTTTTGCACATATGAAACCAGGGGAATTGAAAATCAATCTGGAAGTACAGAGGTTCCGTTCTGCACTAGTTATTGGTTTGTCAGATTTCCAAATTGCAAGCGCAATTGTTAATCAGCATGCGGTGCTTCTTGCTCCAACATTCATAGTTGTGGCATTTCTCCTCACCGTCCTAGTAATATATGCAAATGTTGCATTCTACACTGTTATTCGCATGCCTTATTTTCTGTTCTTCCCAGTTCTCAATGGCTTTTTGGTTTTGGCTGAATCTATTATCATTCCTACAGCAGCCAAAATGAATATGCAATCAGAAAAATTGGTTTACGTGTGGAAACAAAGGTTCACAGATCCATATATGCGGAGATGGCTCTATTGTATTCGTCCTCTTAGATTGGAAATTGGACAATTCTTCTATATCTCCAGAACAACTACTCTGGCATTCTTTGCTGTCGTTGTCGATTACGCAATCACCATGCTTCTTACCTTTTAGAAAACTGAAAATAACAAGTACCTGTAATTATAGTATAAATACCCAATTTGAAAATAATATTATGCTATTTTATACCGCTGATACCATAAAGCAAGGATGCAAAACCAATGGGTTTTTAGCAAAAACCCACGACCAATGGATTTTTGTGAGGTTTTATGGTTTGCGGTTTTTGGGCTTTCGGTCTACCAAAATAATGTAATATTCTACCTAAATGTATATTGCTTAATATTTCTTCTTTTTGAGTAACAATATGATTAATTAATTTTTATTGTCAAATACGTTCATATTTTTCTGGAAAATTGTAATTTTATATGAAAATTAAGGTCTATTTCACATTCCTGCCTAGTAAAAACCCAAAAACCTCAAAAACTCAAGGGTTTTTGATAAAAAATTAGGTCGGCGTTTTGCTTAAAAGCCCTGGGTTGCCGTCTTTCCCAAAAAGGAACCTACGCACTATCGGGGAATTGGCCTTTTTGTCAAACAATACTCAGTCATTAAAAAAGTATGGCAAATTTATAATAAATTGTAAATACGAACTATGTAGCACTGCTATCAAATGGACAAAACTGGATATTATATATCAATCGATTTCCTAACCATTGAAAAAAATAAAATTCTTCCAAAATTATATTATGACTACACTTATGCACACTATATTAATTGAAACGGTTTTGCAAAGGAATTTTTGGTACTAGGTTTTCTAGACTCATAATATTGAAGTTCTGCTTAGTAAATTTTTATTCGTCTGTATAAATGACTTTTTTATATTTACAGCAATAAAGAACATATAAATTCCTTCGTGTTTTAATAGTCATCCCGATGTACAAATTTATATATAAATGTATGTAAACAACATAAAATTGTTAAATTTTAGATTAATATGTATTTGTGATTGCTGAATTTCTGCAAAACATTTATGTATCCACTTTTCGAACTACAAGCAGGCCATGAGTGTGCAAGCCCACTTTCCGCCTACGCATTTGCAGGTATTGCAATCCTCCTTTTTTGATTCTCCATCAACACACTTCGACAGACACGCCTTGAGGGTGCAAGCCCATTTTCCGTTGGCACACCAGCAACGATTACAATCCTCTTGTTTCGATTGTCCAATTACACACGTGCCGTCTCCATTATCAGAGGAACTTCCCCAATGTTGATCTAATGAAAAAATATTAAAAATAAAAATTTATTATACATTTTTTGTTCATTTGCCAGTTGCATAGCCGTTATATGCTTAACAAATCAATGGAAAAGACAATTACTTGTAGACGCCAAAACCACAAATGGTGTAACGAAAAGTAAGAAGGCCAAGACGGATTTCATTTTTCCTTTTTAATATTTGATAGGAAAATTTGTTGTGAAGCTTCTACTTCTTCTTCTATTCCTCTTCTAATTCTGAAATTTGGCTTACAATTGGCAAGGAAGGCAAAATTGTAGTTAACAAAAGAAACACAAAGATTGTTAATTATGAAAAATGACAGTATTGTTCTCTTTACTTAATGGTTATTATCTTATGATTAATCATAAAAAAGTTGACGTAAGCATTGTGCTGCCTTGCATGAGGCAACACTAAAAAATGCTTAACTAATGAGATACAACTGTTCTAAATGCTCTGAATGCTCATAATGCTCACAAATGCTCTAAATTCCTATATAGGTATGTATGTGTTACCGGTATCTGTCACATCAGGAATTTAGAAAAATTCCTAGGAAATTTGGAAAATTTTATTCAGCTTTTGAGCCACAACTCTTTTGAAATTATTTTTCAAAAATGTTGTGAAGTACCGTTCGTGTTAGATTTGTTATTCTGCTTCGAAAAGCACCCCACAGTTCCTAGGAAATTTTTAGAAATCCGAATTCGACATAAAATCGGGAACATATACATATATGAAATTCAATGAGCATTTATAACTTATAATTTGTTATGTGATTGAAGTTAATATTCCTTCAACTACTAATTATGGAATATGAATAAATGAACAATACGGCTGGTTTTTCAAATTGTATTGCAGGAATGTACTTAAAACTCTACTAATAAAATTTTATGAACTTTGATAGTGACTTAGGTTGTAATATTTAATGAATTTATTATTGGGTGTCAATTAATGTGTCTACTAAAACAATTAATTATGATGACTATTTCATTTCATCCTAAATATCATCTTTAAATGAATTTTTTATCTAAGCGTATGTGCCACATATGTGATAATGCATATAAATCTGGTAAGGTTATTATTTGGATTGTGCGTTCTTTGTCTTGGTAACGGTATACGAGAAGTATTAAAATGTATAAGGTAAGTCAAAGTTGTTTATCTCTCCTACAGAGCTGGGGCAAAAGCTGTCCCGGAAAAATGAAAATTGAAGTGAATTTAGTCGAGGGTGCCCAAAGGGAGCCATAAAGGCATTGATTAAATGATAAAATGGAATAATGAAGCACAGCTGATATTACGAAAAATTAATAACTTTTAGAAGAACAAAAACATTAATTAAATAAATAATTCTATACAATATGTAGTAGAAAAATTAAACCATTAAGATGAAAAATTAATAGGTTAAGTCAATGAATTCATCGTCGCCCAATTAATTCAAATAGTCGTTAAGTTAATATTTTTTAGATGAACGTCTAATATTAAGTCTTTATTATTTAACATTGTTTAGTAAAACATGGATTTAATTATGCTAAGTAATTAAGAATAATATCTGAAAGAAACATCTAGAAATATCTGATGATTATATTAAGAGATTAATAATAATACTGAACAGAACATTAAATTTTGACAATGAATTTATTTACTAAAATGCCAAGAGTTAGAATTGCATTAGATGATTTAACTGAGGTTTACTTAGGGAACTAAAAATAGCGTATTTGTCATATTATCAACTACTTCGTTTTAGATTACGATACATTATGCCGACTAAAATGCTCACAATACGTTAATAATACAACCCATTGTGGTGCTCTTATAATGTCTTTATTACCAACAAACGTAAGACCTAATTTTATATTATCTTGTAGATGCATGAGGCATAATACTAACTGCGCAACGGTATGCTTGCTAAAATATCTCTTGCATAACGGTTATTTTACAGACTGTAATTATCGATACCCCTAATATACTCAATTTCACCCCCAAAAATAGTACTTCTCAATATTGTGGCATTGGCGCATCGACTAGGGGCAGGAGAGGCGACCAATGGTAGAGTAGGTTAGAGAGTAGGAAAGTTTAGTAATAAAAAAAGGCAGCGGATTGGCTGCACTACATTGTATAGACTGGAAAGATAGCGTCTTTCCAGGAAGAGTTGTATGTTGGAGGTCTGAGAGTGAGGAACTAAGACCGGCTCTTAAAATAAAAGGAGACATTTGGACATATTCCGGGTTTTGTAACGACGGGTTTTCTCGGTTTATTTCGGCATTACAACCGTACCGATCATTTGCCATTCGAGGTTCAGGCTACTTCGGGCAGCATCCTTATCCTACGACAATATACTATGGTTTTTCTCTATTTGCTCTTTCTACTCCCCAATTAATATGTAATTTTACCCTTTAAAAACTATATGCTTCTCTATTTGTAGTATTAGAATTGTAAGAATTAATAAACATTAGGGATAAGAAGGATGAATTTTACCGACTTTCGAAAAGATGCCTATCTGTCTGTGAAGCGAAAAGAAAAGATTTGAGAAAAATTATTGACTACTAAAAACAGCAATTCCTTTTGGCACTGCTAAATTAATTGCATCTGAAACTCTTGTTTTTCTGTATTGTGATGACTTGAGCTTAATTCAAAAGGAAATACTGTTTATGGGATATTTTATTTCAAGATTTGTTTCTTAGTGTAGTATGATAATGCGAAAAGGTTAATGTTCAACAAAGTTACACCATCGTTTCCAAGCGGCGTTGTGCATTATATTGATATTAAAATATTGTTTTAAATTTGATTTTTTATTCGTCTTATCAGTCCGAATATTTGCCATCCTCCCTATAAAGATTATTATATCTTAAATTATTGTGTAATATTAACTATTAGCTATTAGTAGTAACTATTATTCCCCGTCAACCCACCTCGGAGCACATGCTTTTTTGGTACAAACCCAGACTCCGTGGGAACACCGGCAAATATTGCAATCCTCTTTTTTAATTCCAGAATAGCATTTGATGTTTCCATTATCCGAAGAAGCTCCCCACTGTTGATCTAATAAAGGAAATAATAAAATACCAATTTAATAAATCAATGGAACAAACATTTATATTGTTTCTTACTATTTCTAGTGTAACCATAAGCAGTCGACAAAACCACAAAAGCTGTAAGGAAAAGTAAAAAGGCTAAGAAAGTCTTCATTTTTTTATTTTTACTGCTTGATATGTAATGAGGAGATATAAAGCATATAGTTTTGAAATTAGCTTTAAATTGATAAAAAAATTGTAATTAGGAATAATACAAAGGATGTTCTCTGAAAAGTAAAATATAAATAATTATAACCAATTGCAGTTCTGCTTTTTTAGTGCTTATGATGATGTTATGGTAAATTACAAAAATTATTTAACTGACTCGATCCTTCAATTTTAAGCACTATTACGTCATGCAACATAAAACATTGCTTAACTAATGGTAGAACTGTTACAATTATTACCTTCGTTATGACAATTCTACTCTTTGAGTAGTTATAATTTTATTGTTATCTCCTTGAAGATAATGAGATTCTCTCAACAACTAATTAAATAATATGAATAGATGAAAAATACTGCAAGTTTCTAAAATTTGATTGCAGAAAGTTAGTTAACAAGTGGTTGTAATGTTTACTGAATGTATTATCACTGTTTAGGTATACATGGATTTAAGTATGCTAAATAATTAAGAAAAAGTAATATATGCAAGAAGCATCTGATATTTAATAATGAAATATCTTAAATTTTGCCATTGAATTTATTTACTAAAATGTCATTTGATATCATTGCATTGGATGATGTAAAAAATTTGAAGTTTGCAAATGGATTTAAAAGTAGCTTATTAGCCACATTATTAAATATTTCATTTCGTATTGACATACAGTTCGACAATAATATGTTCACAATGCGTACATTAATAATAAGTTCCATTATAATGCTTTTATAATGTCGTTATTACCAACCAATGTAGTATTACCCAGTGTTATATTCTTGTGAAATAAATCATAATTTAGAATGCATCATTTTGTTTAGCTTTGAAGGTTGCTTTTTAGTGTTTCTACACTTCTACTGTATATTGCATTCATTCATAAATAACTCGGGTCATGCATTAGTACTAGCCCCACATTCAATTTCCACCGTTTTGGAATATTATTCCAAAAAAGAACTAAACTAATAACGGTAGATTGCATTTTTGAACCTTATTCTGAAATGGTTATTACTTTAGAGCAGTTTTATTTAAGACCTGTAAATGAAAATAAATGTGGTCTCAAAACAATTTTATAAGTGCCTTAAAATTTTCCTAACACTAAATAGAAAATACATGTTTTCTGAAAAAAAATATTTTATGGCCCCGTGTGGGGAGAAACGAGATTTCAAGGTCATCAAAGTTGCAATCTTGTAACATTCATAGAAGGCAAACCACAGGTCCAAAAAATATGATCTTTTTTTTAAACATCATCTAACTTCATGGCCGAGATAGATCTTTTTCAGAATTTGAAAATTTGACCTGCATCACGTGTTAAAATTTTTCAAAATTTTGAAAAAAATTTTAAAATGTTTTACACTAATGAAATGTTGTAAATATTGTTCCTACTTGACAAAACGCATTATAACACTTTATTTTTGCGTTGACCTTACAAAAGGTCAAAGGTCATGCGTAGAAATACGCATTTAATATTGCCATATGGCATATCAATCAGCTTCAAAATTTTGTCTAGAACTCGGTTCTTGCATTGCCTAATACAGTAGGGCTACCCTTAAAAAGCTAACGGCCAAAATTGCAACTTCATTTTTCCCCAATGAAGACTAAGGCTTCATTGGGGAAAAATGAAGTTGCAATTACGCATGACTTTTGACCTTTTGTAAGGTCAACGCAAAAATAAAGTGTTATAATGCGTTTTGTCAAGTAGGAACAATATGTACAACATTTCATTAGTGTAAAACATTTTAAAATTTTTTTCAAAATTTTGAAAAATTTTAACACGTGATGCAGGTCAAATTTTCAAATTCTGAAAAGGATCTATCTCGGCCATGAAGTTAGATGATGTTTAAAAAAAAGATCATATTTTTTGGACCTGTGGTTTGCCTTCTATGAATTGTTACAAGATTGCAACTTTGATGACCTTGAAATCTCGTTTCTCCCCACACGGGGCCATAAAATATTTTTTTTCAGAAAACATGTATTTTCTATTTAGTGTTAGGAAAATTTTAAGGCACTTATAAAATTGTTTTGAGACCACATTTATTTTCATTTACAGGTCTTAAATAAAACTGCTCTTAGCGTTTCGTTGAATCCAAAATATTAATCCATATTTATTGTATTAAGTCTGGATTTACATTTTTTTGAAAAATCGCGATTATGAAATCGGTGAACTTTATCTTGTTTCATATTTATGAAATGTCGTTAAAACTTTAAGAATACCATCAAATAATTAATTAAGCGCCGCATTTTATTTTGCATTGCATGTATCAAATTAGTCTGGTATTAGTTAAACTTAGTTTTAATGAACTATAATAATAGTTAACCATTATTAAGAATTATGTAATTTTACCATACTTTTGCTTTTAAAATTATCTGCCCCATTTCCCACCTGTAAATGACTAGTCGTCTGTGTACAACACATCAGTTCGAATTGTATACTTTTTTCCTGATTTCACCAAAGAACCTTCATGCAGTATTAGATGTTCAAACACAAGAATCATTCCTGTTTTAGGAACAACAGGAACCCTTAATACTTGGTCGTCAGGTGTAAATGTTGTTTTTAGGAATGTTGTCTCGCCACCTTCAAATTCTGCATTCAAATACATTTGCAAAGTAATAAGTAATCTCGCAGCGCCATCAGGTCGTCGGTAATTACTGTCGTAATGAGGTTTGAATTCATCTCCTTTGCAATATTTCAAAAAGCGAAGCCTCTCATTGATTTCTAAAAGATTTCTGTCTTGAAATATTGCTGGGAGGTAGGAGGAAATACGACTGAACAATATTCTAACAAAATCCTTGTCGTCAATAACAATTCGAAAACCATCTCTGAAGCCAGGGGCGAAATGTGCACTTCCGTCGGCAGAATGAATCACAGCAGGAGAGTAACCAGCTGCCTCCGCAACGTCGATTAATCTTTTACACTCTTCTGGTGTAAAAGCATTTTCCAATAAGAAAGCCAACCGGTCTCCTTCTTTAATAGGTTTTAGATCAATTTCTACTTTTCGAATTTTACTGGCATCAAAATCAGGAGATAAACAGATGGCCAAATTGCAAGTTTTGACCTCGGCTGCTGAATCTAATAATAATTCCCAAAATACTGATTTTCATTTGAAGAGAGGACCTACTGTGTTTTTCAAATTCTTAGAGGCATCATTTTTTTCACTTATGAGGGGACATTATGACAACAATGACTCACGTGTATTATCCGTTTCGTGATGACGTCGTTTATCCTGTGATGATCGTCTTAAATATGAATAAATATGCCCCATACCTTAATACTTTTCAAGAGCAATTTAATTAATTACGTTGTTTAATTTTTCATATGATCTATTTAGAATTGTTTCTAGTATTTTAGTTTTAAATTTCTTAAATTTTGATGAAATTAATATTTATGTATGCACTGAGGTCCAGAAATAGTAACTCACTTTAAAAAAATGTAAACTGCAGTTTGTAAAGCGAGTTTATGGAATTTTCCAGTTTAGATTATAGTATGCACTTTCTCCTTTCACTGTACACTGAAGTTAATTCCACCGCGATCTCGTTGTCAATATCAGCCATCTGATTTTCTTTATATAGGCCGGTTGCTTTATTAGTCGTATAGTGAGTGGGAGTCAGTTTCTGCGTATTTCGCATGTTGCTACGTCGATGGGTTTTAGTAGGCCATATGGTTTCATTTCAGGTGAGCTAGGCAAAGTCAGCAAGTAGATAAGGTAAATAAACTTGCAGCGAAAGCTATATGCGTGGAATAAGGTGAGGTTCAGTTGTGTTAAAATCCTGATTCCAGTAGAACGGCGTACCCTAGACTACTAGAGTAGGCTTACAGTTTTTAAATTTACATTAAAATTTCTAAAAAACCTGGGTTTAATTTTTAAAAACTTTTTATTTAATACTTGAATGTTTGAGATTATTTATTTGCTTTAGAAAAATGTATTGCATAAATACATTTGTGTGTTTCATGGTTAGAGAATGAAAACTTAGACTAAGAAAGAGGTTTTATAATCCATAAAGGAATTTCCCAGGATTTTATGTTTCAAGGGCCTCTGTCAGAGATGCTATGCAACGTGGTGTGGATTTTGGTTTCGAAAAATAGGAATGTATGGCTAATAAGTTACAATATTGTAAGCATTGAAAGCTTACCCCTCCCACCCAAAGGCTCCAGCTACCGCTCTCTATAGTCAGAAGAAGACGGTTGCAGCCTGGCTGCAACAGTCTTCCTCCGGCGGTTTCACGCCGACCAATGGCAGTCGTCCACAACGACTCCTGGTGATGTGGCAGTCTGCATGCCGGAAAATCAAGACCCGCCGGCTTCTCCAGCAACAGAGCCAAGAGTCCCTTTCCCAATTCCCACTTACTCATCTCTTGACTTTCGTCTTGCTAACAGCAAGAACTTTACTCTCGACCTTCAAGCCTTGCTCACGGCAAGCTGCTTCGCTCACTCGAGCCACACGTCCCGTGTTCACATAATTTGGTAAAATAATTATAGTTTTCGGTCATCTCGGACCATTTCCATTTCCACTTCATTTATTCCTACACCTGTACATTACACAGGTATTCAATTAAATAAGAATAAATAAATCAATCTTTTCTGAGTAAACCAATTCTGCAGTGATTACATCGCTCCGCATACAATTTATCATTGTCGTTTAAGTGTTCACTCACAGTTAACTTTACAGTGGCATAAGTTTACACAACTACGGTTAAGTGAATATAACAATCCAGTGACTGTGAAAGTCACTCAGCAACTCTTAAACACAGAGACAAATCAGCTGTTACGTGCACACACAATTAGTGACAATAAAGTTATACGGCAATACATAAATACACTTTAAGTGATTCCGGCTACTCTTTCTTCTACCACAAGTGAACAGAGTGTGAGAACAGTCGTCTCTAACCCTTTCGTCCACAATATTCCTCCTCCAACGATATCGAAGGAGTAACGGTCCAAAGAAAGGAAGGAGGAGAATAACCCTTTACTTCCATCCCACACTCCTCGACAACATCGTATCTCCACACTTAAGCAGACTGGGAACTCTCTACTCATTCCACAGTTACGTACTATTACGTAACACGGACTCACATTCAGCATTTACGTATACCTACGTACATGTACCTACACACATAGAGAGTTAAACAATAAGGATACAACCCTTTTCTCCACCCAGCCCTGGCAATATGCTAATTACATATATTAACGTGTTGTGTCAATATTTCCTAATGAAATATGAGAAAGAATTTTAAACACGTAATTGTATACACGGACGTTAATTATGGCTTAATTGTCAAGATTACGCAGATAGCCAAAACAATTAATACTTAATTTAATAAAACACTATAATAGAGAGTTTAAAATGGAAGCCATAGAGACAAACACATTGTATATCTACGAATCCTTGTTAGTTGATTCAACTAATCATTATAGTAAACATCTTGCTCATGTTATTGATGTTATCAAAACGAAGTAATACACCTCACCTTAAGGCATGAATTTAACGTGATTGTATGTAGTGTATGCAAATACGTGAGTTATATATCTTTAATCTTTATATCCACCGTCTAATGTTTTTATCAATGCTACTCAACTAAAGAATTTCTATTAATTCATAAGTATGCAGCAAAATTAAGCAGTAAAAAAATTCTTGCAATATTTCAAAAAAATTTCATAATAAAAAAAATTGAATTTCTTTTAAGAAATTCAATTTTTAAAATGTTGTCCTTGTTACTTTTGCTTTGGTTTTGCTTTTTCATTGTTTATTACGATGGGAGCGGTTTTCGAATGATTTTTCTGGCAACATGCATTTTCGACCGATATAAAATAATATCCTTAAATCATTTTTAATGTGTTCCTAAGGTTCAAACAAAAATCAACTCAATCGAAGGTCACTCGGTTCCTTTAAATTTGAAGTTTCAATGCCAGTTTTGATTTGTACATGTAAGGAAATGCAAAACTTGTGCTTTAAGCAAATATGTCTCAGATGCAAAGAAATAATGTTTGTAAGTTATATTTGTTGTATTGAATTTACATTTACGTATTACAACGTCAGCGATTAATATAATTAAACGATTTCCATTGTTTTCTATTTTTGAACATGTCTCGACATTATTTTCGCTTTATCAAGAAGTCTACTTTCCGTTATGCTTATACCCGTTTCGCAATGCAAAGTTTTGTCTCCTTATGAATGTGATTTTGAACTTTTTCAACCAAAGAAATTCAAGAAAAATATTAAATACAAATAATACTATACAATATTGCTGGTTATTCTGTGCATTTTTAATTGATTTATTTTCAGGAACAAAATATTCAAAATTATGTTGGTTAAGAAAGATGCAATTTAGACCACAATTCTGAAGTACATAAAACGCAAAAAATTGAAATTATTTACATAAATAAGTCCGTAAATACGGAAAAACAGTGAAGAGAAGAAGAAATATATTAGCCTAAAATTGAAAGAATTTAAGTAATATTGAAACATATTGAAGTAAAATAAAACAAATATTTAACTAAGTAAAGTTATAAGTGCAATTGCAAAACCCCTTCAATCGTTATATAGGAAACCTGTTATTTAGTTTTTCTCACAACGGCAGACAACATAGTATTTTTGACTTTTCCTTCTGCTTAGTTTGATGTCGTGGGATGGGTCCAATAGATTTTCCGTGAAAATCATTATTTAGTACCACTTGAGAAGATTTTTGTCCAGATAAAGTCCGGTGGGTGCAATATAATTTCTCACTCAAAAAATGTTCAAATGCGTTTTGTATATCTTTGTATTTATCTAAATCTTCCTTAAAAAGTAATTTGACATAGGTATACAAAGGGACTAATTTGATATCAGTGCCAAGAATTATTGGGTCATTTTTCAAACTTTTGACTCAAGCCCCCACTAAAAATGATTTCCATTTCCTACTTATTGAAAAATGGCTATCCGAAACCCGATAATCTTCTAGTCCTCCATTGTACGATATTGAGCAGTATTGAAATATTTGACTTTTGACTTTGGTTGGTAATCTATTTTTAAATTCCTCATCACCATCGATAAACTTTTTGATAGACTTCTTAATGTCACTATAATTGATCTGTGACCCATTAGAATAGCTGGAAATGACTTTCGTAATTCCTTTGGCTTCTAACTTAAAAACAATAGAGCCACCCCCATAACAGTGGTCAACGACATGGGTGCCGTATGCAGCAAAAAACTTCTGGAACTGCAAAACCGAGTTTGAATTCTTGGGATCAAATTTAGGTAAATTTGAAACAGCATTTAAAAATCCAGGAGAAAGTACTAATTTGCTGCTTTCTTGAAGAGAAATTCTAAATATACGGTGCTCCCGCAATACGGTAAAGAAATTTTTTGCATCTGTTACATTGTAACCTGGTTTTGCTTTATAAGGAAGCTTGACTTCATCAATGCACGATCCCTCCGCAATTATATTCAACTCTTTCAATCGAGCAGCTGTGCAAGCACTGTTTGTATCGTATATTTCGCAAATGTCTGTGACTTCTGGTTTTTCGGAATAGTTGAATTCTTCCGGGATCATGTATCCCAAGGTTGTCGGGGAGAAATTACCGCTTCTTTTAAAAATTTGAGTGGAGTCAATTTTTTCATTTACAGCTTCCATAGTCAGAGCGTTAAACTGTCGTCCTGGAAACAATCCGGTTTTAAATTCCAACTGTGGCACATCTAGTTTTAGAGATTTGAACACCTTCGGTATAATTGGGTGACAATCTAATCGGCGCATTAGCTTCAAAATTTCATCCCGGCCTTTGTTGAAAGGTAAATCATTCATGGATTTTATTTCCATACTATATAATGTTAAAAGCGTTCCAGTTAGTAAACTATCCCGTTCTTGATAATTTGTATTCGGCCATAGTTCCACTATTTCTTTGGTAAATGTTTCAGCAATTTTGGTTCTTAAATACTTATCTCCTTTCAGCTCAAACACAGGAATCAAGGATACATTTTTTTCAGCATCTAAGTTATGAAGTTCGATAGATTTGGTTTTTATTTCTAATTGAGGAATATCTTTGAACGCACGATATATTATTGCATTAGCCATTGGATAATATTTTCCGTTTGGAAGTTTCGCAAATCCGTTAACCATGGGAAGTTCCCATTCTACTGGACGGTTTTCTGCAAGGACAACTACTGGTTTGGCCATGTTTGTATAATTCGGGGATGCATTTGCAAAAGATTCGCACCTGATTGTTGGATCACTGCGTATCCCTGGCAATTCACTCATTACATACATTACATACATCACAAAAGAATTATTATATTAATGAACTTAGTAATACTACCGATAACATTAATTTATGGAATAAGTTAAATGAACTTTTTGGTAATAACAAAAAGCCAAAGAAAATTATAAATCAATTACTTGTTAATAATGAAATGTCCACTGAACCTAAGATAATATGTGATGCGCTTGCAGGAGCTTTTGTTATTCCTAGAGATATTAATGATAGCAATCAAAATAGACTTTTATCTCTAGAAAAATTATTATCATTTGACAAAAAATCTGATTCTTACAACACTTCTGATTTTGAATTCAATAATTCTATTACCTCAAATGACTTGTCTTTACTTTCTAGTAATATTAAGACAATTATTACTAAAGATGATGTAATCAAAGCCTCTACTAAGCTTAAGTTTAAAGTAGCTAATTCTGAGATCGAACTACCCGCTAAGGTTATACAAAATTGTATGGATAGTATCATTTCTCCACTTTCCACTATTTTTAATAATATCTTGTCTTCTGGAACTTTTCCTGATGCATGGAAAAAAAGTATTATACATCCACTTTACAAAAATTGTGGTAGTAGAAATGAAGCTTTATCCTACAGACCGATCTCCAATTTACCATTGCTTAGTAAATGGTTTGAAATTATAATCAAAGATAATCTTATGCAATACTTAGAATGTAATAATCTTATTAATGACAACCAACACGGTTTTAGAAAAAATCGTTCTTGTGTCACTGCACTTACAGCTTTCACTCAATATTTATGTACACACTTGGATAAGCCTAATCATAAAGCAGTTGCTATCTTTTATGACCTGAAAAAAGCTTTTGATTATGTATGTCCCCTTCGTCTAATCGAAATTCTTAAATTTAAGTATAAATTAGATAATATTTATTTAAATTTTTTCTATAACTATTTCCTTGATAGAAAACTTGTAATTAAACTTGGTAACTATACTTCTAAGGTCTACGATTACGGTAGAGGGGTCATTCAAGGCTCGGTACTAGGTCCTATTTTGTTCAATTTGTTTATTAACACACTCACGGAAGATTTAAAAAATGTTAATATTAAATTTATCCTATTTGCAGATGACCTAGTAATATTTACAGCTCATGAATCATTGACCCAAGTTTCTGATATATTGCAATCCTCGAATAACCTGATTGAATTATGGTGTCACAATAATGGAATGCAAATTAATCACTCAAAAACTAAATATATGATCTTCTATAAATGTAACTCTAAACGTATTGACCTTTTGATCTTTAAATATTTATTGTAACGGACACCCGATTGAACAGGTCACTCAATTCAAATACCTAGGTATCCATTTGGATTCTCACCTTAATTTTAATTTTAATTTTCACTTCCAGAAAGTTGAAAGTAAATTTTCCTCCGCTATTGGGGCCATCCATAAAGTCAAGAGGATTGTTCCCTTTAGCGTTTTCACACTATTAATAAATGCTTACGTTTTTCCCATTTCGGACTACGCCATTTCAATCTGGGGTCCTACTAAATATGATAAATTGGGAACGTTACAAAACAAAATTAATAATCTATTATGTATCTACCATTATCCTAAACTCACTAAGTTCTATACTAAGAAATTCTGGTCAAAAGCTTCTAGTGATGGTAGTTTAGCATTGTCAAAACATTTATCTAATACACAACACCTTAAGGTTGACTACTGGTACTTCCTTGAAAAAGGTAATTTGTTATCTATTACTGAAAGATTGTACTTCTTGTCTTTAACTAGTTTATACAAATGGCTATTGTCAAGCAACACTGTTAATGAAATTTGTAACTATATCAAACCTTCTTCTAATACAAGCCACAATTCACAAATTCCTAGCACTAATTCCTCTACACGAGCAACAAGACAAAATAATAATATCCCTGTAATCACACATAGGACCGCTCTGTTTGCCAAGAGCCCCATGTGTTATGCTATAAACTCATGGAATAACCTACCCCCACTATTAAAATCAAAACTCTTTTCTCCAAAGACTTTTGCAACTAAAATAAATAGCCATATCATTGCACAAAGATAAACTGCATTGGTATCTTACTTTACATCCTATTGCCCTTTTGTGATAAACTTAAATTATATCACTCTAACCTGTATTATTTGTAATATATTAATTTATCTGACTCTCGATTTATAACTGGTAACGATCACGGCTTGTCCTAGGAGTAAGGTTTGCTATAACTGGTAGCTTCCTTCGGTGCGTAATTATGCTATAACAGTTTTACTTTTGTACTGAAAATTGTGCACTTTAATAAATTCAATTCAATTCAATTCAATGTGTCAATACCAGAAGGTAATTCGTGTATTTCTCTTCAAACAATGAATTTGGCAACAATCAACACTATGCTAGGCTTAGAGTGAGTTTCAAAATAGTTTTTTAATGTTTGGATGAGAACTCGGTCCAGGTTGTCAGAATTCCCTCCCGTGTCTCCAAATCCAGGAGTGTCGATTATTTTCAGAGTACTATTTTCTACTCCTAGGTCCGTCATCGGAATCTTTGCTTCATATTCAATCACACACTTGGTGCAAGACGTTTCTTTGTTGATTTTTGCCAAATTGTTGTTTTGAAATAGCATATTCACCTTAAACACAATTAGCAATGTCATTTTTAGAACATGTATCACATAGAAATTTTTCACTACTTCAGGTTATTAAACTTTCTAAGGCAATATTTGATTTTTGATGCTATGGTTATTTCCTTTTGTGGAAATGACAACATTGACCTAACAAACTATGAGTTTCATCCCGTACACATATGTGACTTTAAAACCCTGAAACCCTGGCACACGCTCACATGTATATGTGTTAGCGGTAATAAGCCAAATTAGGCATTAAGGAAAATGCCTAGACATTTAGCTAAATGCCTGAAGAAAGCCCGGCTATTTTCATTTAGCCGAGGCATTTAGGAAAATGCCTAGGCATTTCCTTAAATGCCTAAACTTCACTCGGCATTACGCAAAATGTTTTTGCTTATTGCGGGGTAATCATCTTTACTTTACTTAATGACTGAATTTTACCAGGCAGAAAGGAAAATGTCTCACAGTTGTGCTATAACAGTGTGTTAAATAAGTCAGAAAGGAAAATAAATGAGTCTTCTGTGGTATCGGTATCCAACTTTTTATGCTAATGTACAGATATGCAGAAGTAAAGTGTTCAGCAAGGTGCTTGTACTTGTAGTATTTTAGCTGTCAGTCGTCATTAACAAACACAAATAAAGATATTGCTCTTGCCGCTGCCGCGAAAGCAGCCGGTTCAAAATTCCAATTCGCTCCAAATTCTTTTTCTAATTTTAATTATTTCCACTGCAAATTATTATTTAACAGACAGTTTTCTGAATGTCATTAATAGGCATAAAAATCAACAACAATTTGGAAGCTTTCACAATTTTCATTGATAACTATATAGCTTAAATTTTTAACTTGAAACTTAAGCCAATGACTTACCGCTCGGCCTAGACAGAGGATTTGGTTCCTAAAAATTATTTGGCATATCAAAGGCAAGAGTCTAGAGTCGGGCTCACAAAAAGGCAAGTCATCTCTACTTTCTTCCATTTTTTTACACTACTATAAAATAACTAGTGCAACCTGAAATTATATGACATCAGATTACTCTGCGGAAATTATCTATTTATTATCAGATGCCAGTTGTACACAGCCCTAAGAAGAACAGTCAAGGCAATAAACGCAAAAACGACACCAAGTGTTCCGAAGTTAATCAAAAGAAAAGAAAAATGCAGTTAGAGGACCTAGCAGACCTGATCAAGAACACTAATGCAGATCTCGGTAGAAAAGTTGACTCCAATACCAAATTAATGGAAAAAATTGGCACTCTTACTACAGCCCTCGCCAAAAGAGTAGAATTGCTGGAAACAAACCTACTTAGTTGCAAAACAGAAATAGCAGTACTGAAGAAGCGAAACCTGGAGTTAACCTCTGTAATCAACGACAAAAATATTATCATCCACGGAATTAATGAATGTGAAAACGAATCCACCGAAAATCTGAAAACAGCTGTCTTCGCTATTTTTAACCTTCTAAAACTAACTGGAATTCCTCTGGACAATTGAAACAATCTTGTTAGAAACTTATCGTAAGAATGTAACTTACTCTACTCATTTGGAGAGGAATTGTTATTTGGAATAAATTATTAATATGAATGGTACAAAAGCAAATTTGTCAGTACATTTTTAAGACCATTTTATTGTGACTTTGGAAACTATTACCGATTTGAAATTTGTTTTAAAATTTGTTTTACGATAATATGGATTATAGTCAATAGTGAGCAAGTGGTTTAGTACCTTTCTGATGAAGATAACCTAAATAATTTTGAAAAGTAAACTTTCTGGTTCATGGTCAAGTGAATTCATTGCTTGGGTTTTATTTTATGGGAATCTATTGTTAAACGTTATAATAAAACACCAATTACTATTATTATGTATCACAACTTACCGTCGAAGATTTTCCCACGCTGGTTTCACCGAGTAAAAGAATGGATGCGGTGTGAGAACTCTAAGAAAAATATGAATTTGGTTTATTAGTAAAAAAAACCTTGAAAGGTAGTAATGAATTCATTAATTTTTAGCGATAAGTTAATTTAGCATTCGTAGGAATTCTTGACAGATTATTTGGAATACCAGCAGCTAAATAAATAGCTAAGATAAACACCACTAGTACATTAATTACTCAAATATATACTATGATTCACTCCGGTACATTTCCCAAAATTATTTTAATCTGATTATTAGAAAAATCATTGATTTTTGTTTCATATATGATATAGATGTGATAATTAAGCGCCTTTTATTACAAGATTTGCAATAAGTCAGCTAGGGTCAAACTAGTGCTACTAAAACAAAAATTATTTACCAAAACAATGTTGATGTGTAGTATTAGTGTTTAAAATATTGCTTTTGTCTGATTGGAATATACCTTAGAGGTTGGACCGTTTTGTTTCAATAATTCAGACATGTAGTTGAGACAAATTTGTTCAGACTCATTTTCTGCAGAAAAGAGGAAAATATAAACTATACAAATTAAATTCGTTATTCATGTGAAACTACGATAAACCTAAAATTTGAATGTCTTTCTTTAAAGCAATGATAATTTGAAGTGTGTGGAACAAAGCTACAAATTGCCAAACTGCTATCAAGAACCTATGCCGTACTTGCTTCTGTAGGCACTAGCTAGTGTTCCTAAGATATAACATTTATTGAAATCATGTTAATAGGTATGTAATAAACTAAAAGTTCTGATTCAAAATAGGAAGAAAGTGTATTATATTAATTTGGATGACAGAAACGGGCAGGTTAATGCAGGTAAAAGTTAGTAAAGCATGGTTTCCTTTTTCAACAGGTTTAGCATTTAAATAACTATGTTATATTTACCATTAACGTAAAAATCAAAAATATATTAGGTGCAGTGTCATCCGTCAGTTACGTACGGCGTTCCTGTACTTCCTCAACCTGAGGTTGACAACCAAAATGACACCGTTCCACAGGGAGAACAAAATCTTCTAAAGGCTAAACCTGGTGGTGGTCGCCAACCTAATGCACCTCCTGAACCATTCAGTATTCGTGATCAATTTGGACCGGTGTCTTTACGCCCGCGACCAGCACGGCCAGGATTATTGAGAGGAGTACCCGTACCACCTTCGGGAAGTGGAGCACCCAAACAAACGACAAGAAGTCATCCATCTTTCGATAGTGGAGGAGGTGGAACACTTTTGGTACAAGGTGGAGGAGCTCAGTCACTTGATTTCGCTGCACCTGCCATCTGTCTAGCATATAGCGCTCCTGCTCTTGAAAATCCAACGACTCAATTCTATCAGCCGATTACAAATAATGTACCATACATTAAATATGAAAGTTTTCCTATCGTCCCTATTGCAATATCGCCACCAGTTACTAAATAAAATATAAAGCTATTAACAAGCAATGCATGATAGTCGTCCATCAATAATATTAAACACTAACTCAATACTACAGACGCGATGACGCGAAATGCATTACAAACACCCGAATATTTTGTTGGTCATATCAAACAATTTATGACGCTTCATTCTTCA
>CM036940.2:90662225-90784698 GCA_020352615.2 Yoshiicerus persimilis
GAAATTAAAACATCAGTAATTGCATTTCCACTTAATGTAGTTACAATATGTCAAAATTTTTAAAAAAAGTTGATTTGAAAGTCATAAAATTTTTTTTATGAATTTGCAATTGCCATAAAAAATTTCACTCAGGAATCGGCATAATGTGAGATAGCAGAGTTGCAGAGTGACCTCTGCAGTACCAACATCAACAATAAAAATAGTGGCCCTTTTTATACTTTTTGAAAAAAGTTGATTTGAAAATTTTGAATTTTCGGAGAAAAAGGAAAGGACCACTTTTTTATTGTTGACGTTGGTACTCTAGAGGTCACTCTGCAACTCTGCTATCTCACATTATGCCGATTCCTGAGCGAAATTTTTTATGGCAATTGCAAATTCATACATAAATTTTTATGACTTTCAAATTAACTTCTTTTTAAAAATTTTGACATATTGTAACTACATTAAGTGGAAATGCAATTACTGATGTTTTAATTTCACTTGAGATTAACATTCCCAAAAATGTTCTTTCGGACGGGCAAAATTTTTTTGTACAAAAATTTTGTACAAAAATTTTGTCCAACTTCACACACATAATGTTCCCTCGGGCGGGCAAAATTTTTTTGTACAAAAATTTTGTACAAAAATTTTGTACAAAAATTTTGTCCAACTTCACACACATCATTCTTCAATACTAAATTGAAGATGCAATTATAGGATGACTTTACGCTTACTTCAGTATTTCAATAACTACAAATAAAGATTATTCTACACGGCGTAACGAAGTAAATTTAATTTATTAAGTTATCTAACTTATTAAATGTTAATTTGAACTACAAAAATTTTGCAAAACTTGACCTTCACGCAATGCCAGTTTTGTACTCAACCCAAATCCATTTCATATCAATACTCCAATGTTTCGATTCTACTTTTATTCGTAGATTAATGTACCATAAAATAAATAAAAATAAACGAATTATATTTTGAATTTGTCATAGGAATTTATGCTCATATGTGGAAGAAACTATATAAAAGCAAACTGGGTCAGGGAATCGCCAAAACAAAATCAATTTGTCGAATACGTAGTCATGCAGAGTAAATAAAATACAAATTGGTTATTTATAGGCAATCAACTAATTGGTTTACAGTGACATCAAGTGACATGTATAGTATAGTGGGCACTCCGTGCCATCAGGTTAAGTTATTGAGTTAAATAATCAAAGTGAGAACGTTATGAATTTGATATCTAAATAATAATTTATTTAATTTTGCAAAACTGTCAAATAGGTAATTGATTATTAATACATAATGAGATTATATATAACACAAACAATATATTATATCGATAACTATTAATTAATCTTTTTTCAAATGAACCAAGTTTTGAATGTATTCGATTTACAAATTGAATATATGATTGTGCTTAGTAAAAACAATTGTATCAATCAAGCCACTCATCTTTATCAACAATTTATTTGTCAAGTATCACAGATACAATTATTGTAATCATCGCATATCATTCAACAACACGGTTGAATCGCAAAGCAATTAAGGTAAACAAAATATTAATACAATCAGTAAAGTTATATTAATCGTCAGTTAACATGACAGTACCTTATAAATTCATCGCATTGACAGCCAACATTTTAATTTTAAATTATTGCAGCCCTTTGGACGTCCAGGCGAATAATTTTAAAGGTTTTTATATTTGAAGTAATAATTTAAATAAAGTAATAATGTCCCCAATATAACACATTTTTATTTCACTACTTTAATGTTTTAGACGGTAATAACGAAGCTGTAGTAAGAAATGGGGAATGTGGAGGGACCATCGAAATGGATAGAGGAACATTAATTTATCTAGGGGACGGGTCCATTCAACCCGGAGAAATTTGTGTCTGGACAATACATTTGAGAACAATGGAAGGTTTCCGAATAAATTTTACTAATTTAGATATTCCTGGAGGAGATTCTAGTTGCTACCTTTCTAGTGTTGGAATCTACGGTCTTAGCAACCTTGTTCCACGGGACGATTTAGAAAATTATAGGTAAAGTAAATGAAATTATCCAAAGTTTTTATCCGTTTTATTATATATAGTGTAAATTATCATATCCATTAAAATAATTTATTAAAATAATGTATTTTTCATTAATTAGGTTATGCAATGAGAACAATAACGTAGGAAATTATTATTTGACTTCACATATTGCCTCTGTGACATTTCACTCAAGTTCAAGCTTTCCGCCAAATAATTCAATCTACGGATTCTCTTTGCATTGGGAAGGTTCTAGATTCCAGCCTGTACCTACAGAACACAGCGCCTCATACTCAGTTGCACCCACTGGTGTAATTTGGCATCCCTTCGAAGGGGAGTACACTCTAAACGCAGGAATGACATGGCTTGTTAAAGGAGTGAGGTCAGTTGACATTGGACCAACTGTCGTTGATATTGATATAATATTTGTTGACCTGGAAAATTGCAATCTTAGCAACAAGTGTCTATGTGATGCTCTAATTATCTACGATGTCTCTCGAAATGGGGAACTCCACGAAATAGACAGGTACTTTTTTTCAAACCGCAGCATGCTTACAAATGTAATAGCGGTATTTTGATAAATATTTTGTTTTGTGTCTATCAAATCAATCCATCAATCAAATCTATCTTTATGTTTACCAAACTAGATCTATGTATTTCTAAAACATGTTTTAATTTTCAGATTTTGCGGTGATAAAAGCAGTGGACAGTTTCAAAATGTAAATAGCAACTTTATAGTCGCCTTTTACACAGACATTGTTAATGTTCCTCAAAGTGGCTATGGGTTCCAAGCTGTTTGGCGTCAGGGAACGGAATACACAACCACAGAGGACTGGGAATTGACAACAACAGAAGATAATTGGACGACAACCTTTTCCCCTAGTACCACTGAAGAGTCTACTTCGACTTCAGAGCCACCAATGACTACAACAGATAATTGGGAAACGACTAGTCAATCTCCAGGTGAAAATTAAGTACTATTTATTTTAATAATTATTTTTGAGTAAATAACGTTTTATTTTAAATATTTAATTATGTTTGACTGTATTAGAAATAAGTTCATGTGGTGGAATAATCCAGGGAACTTCGGGGATCATATCCTACAAGCATCGCCAACCTTATCAAAATAACGAACTTTGCATTTGGACAATCCGCCCTGATCCACCTTACACTCAAATTTATGTAGAATTGTTGGAAAGCGGATTTGAATTGAATGCCGACTACATTTCTGTTTTTGGTTTCAAGCAGTTCAATGGTTTGTCTGGAGAAGCGGACTTGTAAGTAAATATGCAAATTATACTGTACTGTATACCGATATACATCATTTGTTCACTAATTAAAATATTACGTGTTATATGTAATGAACACATAATGATTCTTCAATTATTCAGTAATAGTTATTATCTTAACACTCGTACGATGTTTTGATTAATTTCTTACTTTTAGAGGCAAAACTTCAAATGGCTATCAAGCAGTGACACTAAACGGCTCTGTTGCTGTTCTTCAGTTTTCATCTGATTCGAGCACTACAGGGACTGGGTTTTTACTTCAATTCACTACTGCAGGAATTCCAAGTCCAACTGTTGCTCATTTTTATGATTTTCATACTAATTTATCATCTGGCTCTGTAAGGTATCCTCCAAGTGGAAATTATCGTAATGGAGAACTGTCAACATTTGTTATAGCCGATGGGAACACAAATAACGATCCAAACGAAATTATTTTGAGATACACCCCACGTGGAATTGACTATTGCTTCAGTTCTTGCCAATGTGATGGGGTTCTTATATACCAACTGTGGGGATATGTTAGACTATTAAAACGGTAAGGTTTCATTCAATCGGCCTTTATTTTGTTCAAACATCGTGATATTTACTTTTAACAGCACATGTGACAGCTCAAGTTTCATTTTGACTACTCAGCAAGCTTACATCGTTATCTTTTACAGTGACGATTTGTCTACGAAGGAAGGATTTCTATTAGAATGGGCTTGAATTTCAACTGCTGCAAGCTACTTCAACTTAACTGTAGCAAAAAACTGCAAATTATAAAAATTCTGATAATCATAGCGCAGATTTTGCAAAATAACATGAAGAATTTTAGATTAAATTAAAATTTTGTTAATCCTTTCAACACTGTGTCTACCACGGGGTGTCGTATGCAAGAGATCTGCTTGTGAAACACAATTTTTGCATAATTACTGAATCAAATACTGAAAATAAATACTGAAATAAAAAAGTGCAAAAAACAGTAATCTCGGTATTGTCAAAACATTTCTACGTCGTAAAATATAAATTTTCAGATTAGTCCGAAATGAAATTGTGTAGTTTGCAAAGCAGTTTCTAAAATTGATTATAAAACACATTATTTTACTACAGGACGCATTCTAAAGATGTACAACTAAACTTTAAATTAATGGATAATACTTGCAAATGATTAGCAGCAAATTCCTTTGGATTGATAAATCTATTTGGGATAAAAAAACCATTGTAATTGAAAACCTGCTTTTAAGTATCAGTCCAGTGGAAATTCTGTATTGTACCTCATTGGAAACTACGGCAATTTTTATGTATATTATAAAACTAACGATATGTGTATCACAAAATCATACAATACCTATATGTATAACTTAATTTATTTCGCTCATACCCTATTTTGATTTTCAGATTTACAACAGGTATATAAATAGCTGCTGAGGCGAACTCTAAGGAAAATATGTATGTGGTTTATTAGTAAAAAACCTTAAAAGGTAGTAATCAATCATTAATTTTTAACCATAAGCTAATTTAGCATTCATAGCTATTCCTGACATATTTATCCCGAATACCTGGTGCTATATAAATAGCTAAGATAAATACGGCTAATTTATTAATTACTCAAATATATACTATGATACGCTCTGGTAGATTTCCCAAAAAATATTTTAATCCGATTATCAGAATTTCTTATTGAAAAACATTTTTTTGACGGCCACTTAACGTTTCTGTCTGCTCTGATTTGAATATTCATAAAACTTCTAAAACAGTTTATTCTACTTTTTCAGATATACATGCATTACTTTAACACATACTGGCATACGCTGCATACATGCACATAATGCACTGCACACTCTTTTTATGACGAGAAGGAAACTATTCCTGGACTGTCTTTGGCTGATACAACTTAAGAGAGTGTGTTATTTTGCAGAACTCGAAGTCGTTTTACTAAATCAATGCAGTAGCATCATTGGTTGATATAGCTGCATGCCTAGTATAAGCAATTTATGATTTATGCCTTGTTCAGATGTATTTAATGCCTCTGGATCAAGCAACTAATTTAAACCACAAAAAACCATTTAATTCTGTTTTTCATTATATTTAGTATAAAAAGATACTTATTCAGTTTTACCAACTGTAATTATTGTAAATTGCGCACATGAAAGCAGAAAAACAAATGTATCCCACGCTAAATAAACTAAATATGTTTCAAGATGCATCATTTTTTTTTATTGTTTACATTGTTGGGTTAACGACTTTTAAATTATTATTTTGCCCCTAATTCTAATTGACACAAAGTTGGATATAGGCTTGTACATGGAAAAGGGGCTAAAGCATAGTTACTGGTAAAAAAGTTTAGGCAAAGGTGATACGCTTCGAATTGCATATATAAATCTTCTGCAATATCAGAACCATCATCCCATTCAAAACCTCCTCTGGCAGAATACCAATTCTCCAAATATCCTTTCATGCTACCGGCCACCCATACGTCTTAATTACAGAATATTTAGATTATAACCAAAAGCATTGTTATGTATTATGAGATTATTTTACATAGTATGGTACTTACATGGAACGATAAACATAATTTCGTTTCTGACATAGAATTGCTCAGAGTTATTTCCGAAACGGGCATGAGCTAGTCCAAAATGATGACATGCAGATCGAGCTTCATTCCAATTCATTAAAGGCATCTTGATGCAATATAAAACATATTATGTCAGATATATTTTTACACACGAATCTTAAGATATAAACTACTTACATTTTCTGTGCTTAGGAAAAACACTTTGTTTCCATATTGCGCCACTACTGACATATTGTTGGATTGCTGAATTTTGCTAATCAAATCTGCAAAGGGAAATTTATTTCACAAAATATTTAAATTATTTAAAGCCACAAAATTAATAAACATTATTTACAAACCATTGTCTCCGTATTCCGAGTTGTAGTCAGCCAGAACTGAGGCAGTAAAAGACAAAATTATAACTTGTGCTAATGAATTGTAATTCATATTGAAAATTGTCAAGAAACAATTTTTTGTCTACTGAGAATGTGGTCAAGTGGAGTGAAAGCGAGTTCCTTACTCACGCAAACAGAGGCTTCAAGTTCAAATACTTGTAAAACAACTACACTACAGTGATATATATACTATGAAATTATCGCATGGGATTATAAAATATATCTGTATGCCAGTCATAGTTAAGTGGGTAATGATAATCTGTCTGCGTCTTTTGTGAAATGCATTCTATCAAACCGACGTTTTCGAATGCTTTGATTAAACTAAAACCAATGGATTTGGTTGGGATACAGTGTACACTGTGTAAGTGTTTACTCGTAAATAAACAGTTTAGTGATAATGACAGGAAAGTCCAATATAATCCAAAATTATCATTTTCATAAAGACAGAGTTATGCTACAACTGCTTGTAAGCATTTAACACTTTGCCAATCAAAAAATTTAGAATAGCATCAAAAGGTGTACAACAGTAGCATTGAAAATAGGAATGTAAGAATTCGAAATTATAAACTCCAGCCAAGTAGTATCACTCGCCCGACCCTCGGTGGGCTTAATGACACTACATTTTTTTGCGATAGATTATATGAAATTTCATTAAGCTTATTAATTTGTCAAAATAACTTGACAAATAAACATTTCAAGGGAAAGATAAATTTAATCTTTCCGTTGAAATGAATGTTTATTTGTAAATGTTTGTTCATTAAACATGATGATAACAGGATTAATATTTTTTAAGTTGGTAAAGCTATTGTATTGCTGTGATTGAATACTCGTCATTAGCCTCTATGATTGATGCCCATGCGCATTTAGTATTTAGTACGTGCAACATACATAGTATGTAAATGAGTATTGTATGACTAATTTTCAGTATGTACCTATTAACGTGGATAATCTATTGCGTTATTTGTAAACTGCACAAGTAATTTTACTTCCTGTCCTACTTCAATTAATGGGGTAAATAAAAAACTCCATACAAGAAGGACTATTGATTTTTCTTCGATCAATAGATCCTTGCAGCACGAGATTCCTTTAGCATGAGACATCAGACTGTATTACAATAATTAGTGATAGAAGTTTTGATATTCTGTCTGACTATTATTCGAAACGTTAAATAAGTTTTCCTAATTTCTAATTGTTTAAATAGCATAATTTAAAAGTAGCTTTCAAAATCCAACTTTAGATCTTAACCCTAAAAGCAGGACCCGTATTTTACAGTTTCTTTAAAATCACTATTTCTTTGCCTGTTGCTTTAAAATCACTAACAGCACCTTTGCTTTTAACATCATGTTTCTTAAATTTCCCTTCCATTTGGCCAATTAACTTAACATTTGATTTAGCTAATCAGAAGTAAACTGTTGCTAACATAGTTTACAAAAGTTTGAGTTTCCTAAGGCCATTTTGCAAGGATGAATTATTAATGCATTTGTTGGTGTCCTACACATAACGCAATACTTAACGATTCAGTTCCATGTAGGCAATGACTTTTTGCTATA
Source organism: Yoshiicerus persimilis (assembly GCA_020352615.2). Lineage (NCBI taxonomy): Eukaryota > Metazoa > Arthropoda > Collembola > Entomobryomorpha > Tomoceridae > Yoshiicerus > Yoshiicerus persimilis. The sequence goes on from CM036940.2 coordinate 90,670,008, forward strand.
CCTATTTACAATTATTTTAAGATAACACAATGAGTCTTATCAGTAGTGTTAGTCAATTAACGGCGTTGAATCAATGACGGTTGTCATTTGCAATGAAGTATTTCTTGCGAATAGAAGCAGTAACTGACTTTTTAAAAAAATTACCTATTTAACTTAAATCCTTTAATTATGTTTTAATAAATTGTTAGCAAATATTCTAGTCGTGTGTATCAATGTATTATTTTGGCTTTGAAAGTTGTTTTATACATGCAAAGTTGATAAAATAATAACGTAAACCGTAAAGGACAAAACTTATTCTGTATTAAATGGTTAAGCATAATATTTACTTGGAACGTAAAGCTATTTACTTGGAATGTAAAGCTATTTACTTGGAATGTAAAGCTATTTACTTGGAGCGTGCTAAAATAAATGTTGATGTGTTGCACACGGTGAAAAACTGTTTCTGATGATGGTGTTTTTTATGATATCCTCCATAGTGTCTTCTATCAATCGAAAGGTGCTGTCAAGAGATTTAAAATGATATGACACTCAACGTTGTACGTTGACCTGTTCGGTTTACTGGCCCTACAAATAAATTTGCTCCTATTTATGTGATAAACAGTACATTATGCCTTTCAAAATTTTATTCCACCGGGATTACGGTTTTTTTTTTAAATTTCACATTTAAAAATGACTTGTCTGGTTTTGAAAAACATTTAATAAATAATTTGCTCATTTTTAAGGATATAAGAATTAAGTATTTTATATTAGTCGGAGTAAATATATGCCGAATCCTTCTCAGAACGACCGCTTAAAGAAATTGTTATTAAAATTTTTGTGGCGCAGAACAACTTTGATACACAAAGCTGAGTGAGTTAACTCATAGGCGGTGAGTTAACGGCGGCAGTGAGACTCGCCAAATAGTTGGTGAATCAACGATTTCATCAACTAGTTTGTTAGACCACCGCAAGGTAGTACATGAGAGAACGAATGGTATCTACTTCTTTACAGAACGTAAATGTATTTTATTATTTATGAGGAGCAAACAATGAAGTAAAATAAATGAGATAAGTCTAAATAAATGTGGGGATGCGAAGAGAATCGGAATTTCCAATTCAAGCAATAAGAATTTTAGTGCCGTATTGGTGCAGCAAATGTGGCGCAAAAATTCTTAAAGCTTGAATTGGAAATTTCGATTCTCTTTCTGGATCCCCAGAAATGTTATATTGTAACGGAAAAACATTCAAAATCATGTAGTTAACATTGCTTGGGCTACTTCTTAAATTCGACCATTTGCCTGTCCACGAATTGCTTCCGTGATGTGATGGGGTTCTTATATACCAACTGTGGGGAAATGTTAGACTATTAAACGGTAAAGTTACATTACTTTAAATTTTGAATATATTAAACTTAATAAATATTTTTCATTCAATCGGCCTTTATTTTGTTCAAACATCGTGATATTTACTTTTAACAGCACATGTGACAGCTCAAGTTTCATTTTGACTACTCAACAAGCTTACATCGTTATCTTTTATAGTGCCGATTTGTCTACGAAGGAAGGCTTTCTATTAGAATGGGCCTGAACTGCAACTGCTGCAAGCTACTTCAACTTAACTGTAGCAAAAAACTGCAAATTATAAAAATTCTGATAATCATAGCGCAGATTTTGCAAAATAACATGAAGAATTTTAGATTATATTGAAATTTTATTAACCCTTCTACACTATGATTACCACGTGGTGCCGTATGCAAGAGATCTGGTTGTGAAGCACAATTTTCGCATAAATACTGAATAAAATAATGAAAATTGAAATTAAAAAATGTAAAAAATAGCAGTAATCCTGGGATTGTCAAAGCCTTTCTACGTCGTAAAGTAAAATATATATTTTCAGATTAGTCCGAAATAAAATTGTGCAGTTTATAAAGTAGTTTCTTAGTTATAAAACACATTATTTTACAGGACGCATTCTAAAGATGTACAACAAAACTTTAAATAAATGGATAATACATGCAAATGACTAACAGCAAATTTTCTTTGTATTGATAAACCTATTTGGGATAAATAAACCATTGCAATTGCAAACCTGCATTCAAGTTTCATTCTAGTGGAAACCAATAAAATACAATAAGATACGCTGATTGTTCTTTTGATCTTCAAATTAACTTTCGATTTCAACAACCATAAATGGTTCCTTCAATGCTATTTATTTACAGAAATGCAATTTTGTTTTAATAACAGTGAATAGTGTGACCTGCATAATTAACAATTTGGCTTTGGATTCTTTATCATGAACAAATATACTACTTTTCAAGTTCAAGTACAACATCATAATGTGTTGTGTTCAGTAGACTGAGATATAATGAAACATCAAACAAATCACACCTCACTGTAGACACCACTGTGTACACCTCACTCATTATGCTGTCAACATAAATAAGAATACATGACGAGTTTGATGGATGTCCTACATTTTACAAGTCCAGCCGTGCAAGAATCCCTCTGCCACAAACTCACAACAAAACAAGTGTAAGTAATTTTAATCTTTATTAAATGATCACTGTGAGATAACTAAAATGAATCACATACTGTTAACGTTTACAAACCCAAGCTTTTAGGAATAAATCCAAAATATTATGAATATATCTGTTACAGGTAAAGTTTTGTAAGTTGAAAATTCAGTTAAGTTTAACCCGATACAAAAGCAGATGTATATTTAGCTTACATGAATTTCCTGCATCATACTTCCAAATTTTGATTCCTTTTGCAATTCTGCACCGAATGGTACCCCACAACTAAAAATAATCTCAGAATAATATGGCTCATAAACTGAATAAAATTTTACAAAGTTCCTAGGCATTTTGCAAAATATCGGATTTAGCATACGATCTGTAACATATCCAAACTTTGAATAGTTCTGTGAATAATTCTGGATTACTTGAACAAATAGGAGGATTAAGTTTTAAAGCACCTTTTAGATAGGAAGGTAAGCTAGACAACTGGGGATACAATGAGGTAAGTTTAATAAATTGCAATATTACTTGAAACAAACCTTTCGATATGTTATTGAAATATCATTTTGTATATTTACAAAAATAGTAAAACAAAATGTTTAAAACAGTTTCTATAAAGGCATTTTAAATAATGATTAATGCGAATATTTTTATGGTCAGTTTAATTCGCTCATGTTGTAACTTGTTGTAAATGAACTACAATTATACCGCAGTGACATTATGTTAAGACTCTACTGTTTTATGTTGAAAAAAGTTGATGTTACTAAAATATGTTTAGATACTCTTCAATGGAAATTCAAAGTGGACAATGTATTAGCATGAAAAGGGATGGAAATTACACAATACCACAAATTACATTCATTTGTTATCTAATCCCTTAGGCTACGCTTATGGATAATCAATGAATAATTATATTTTGTTCAAACTATAAAAGTATGTTTTCTTGTATTGTTGTTGCAGACCTCGGCCTTTTAATGAACAATAAACCTGTTCTGGTAGCGTAAGTACATGTAATTGTAAGAATAGGTAAAGTCAATGATTAGCGAAGCGTAAAGTAACAGAAGTGGTAATGTGAGTAATGCAAGGAAAGTATTGTATTTAGGTGCCTAAGTATAGACAATACTAATAAACCTAAGCTAAAACAATAAGCAAGTTGGGTGTTTTGTTTAACAAGTACACTTATAGGTACATGCATAGGAAAAACACAAAACCATTCATACGGACGTGGAAAATATATTTTGGAGGTACACAAAGCAATACGTTTACCAGTTACCAGAATATTTTGCATTTGATACTAAAAATAAAACAAATAACCTTATACAGTGTATAAAGTACCTGTACCTATACACTGTTACACACATTTCTAGTAAAGCGTCGAAGAGCACTCATGTAGCAGCATAATTGATTATACTTTTCAGAAATCAAAAAGTTTGTTTTATTTCATTAGTCAGGAATATTAATTTCAGAAATCAAAAGTCAGTAGTATAATAATGCAATTTTGGGTATGTCCGCAAAACTGAAATTCTTTTAATTATCTACTTACGAGAATAATTATTAAAATGGTGTGATTATTTCGTTCTAATTTAAGCTCATTGTGTGTGCTCTTGTAATCAACGGAGTCAAAAATGGATATGGTGGTACACTATACAGACAACAATGGTTAATTACAATAAAACAGTACCCCATTGGAAACTACGGTAATTTTTATGCATATTACAAAACTAACGATATATGTATCACAAAATCATACAATACATATGCGTATATCTTTATTTATTTTGCTCATACCCTATTTTGATTTCAGATTTACAACAGGTATATAAATAGCTGCTGAGACGAACTCTAAGCAAAATATGTATTTGGTTTATTAGTAAAAAGAACCTTAAAAGGTAGTAATCAATTCATTAATTTTTAACCATAAGTTAATTTAGCATTTATAGGTATTCTTGCCGTTTATCCCGAATACCTGCTGCTAAATAAATAGCTAAGATAAATACGGCTTTAATTACTCAAATATATACTCAGATACACTGTGGTACATTTTCCAAAAGATATTTTAATCTGTTTATCAGAATTTCTTATTGAAAAATCATTATTTTTTTGTTTTTGTTTCATAAATGACATGGATGTCATAATTTTGTCTCAATATTTCACTGGGAAAGTAGTATGTAGGGCAACTCTCATTTCATATTCGCAAATTTTGATTAGATATTAATTTTTGAAGATTAAATTTTTTGAAAAAAATTCCCGGCGTCAATGCTAAGAGCTTTTTATTACAAGATCTGCAATAAGTCAACTGGGGCCAAACTAGTGCAAATAAAAACAACTTTATTTACCAAAGCATTGTTCATGTGTATTAGTGTTTAAAATATTGCTTTTGGCAGAGCGTAATATACCTTAGAGTTTGGGCTGTTTTTCTTCAATAATTCAGACCTGTAATTATACATTCTGCAGAAAAGAGGAAAACCTAAACTATATAAATTAAATTCGTTATCCATGTAAAACTGAGATATTTGATTATTTTATCGTGCCGCTTTCGATTTTAGAAAAATGTAGGCGTATCTTATATTTTAGGTATACATGAGTTAGGAACCCTTTAATTTTGACTCACGCTTCTTAATTTTAAAAGAGTGTGCATTGCAATACTGAGGAACTTAAGTGTTTTTAAGATGGATCCCTGGCATCTCGTCGACAGGCAACTCGCAACCGGACAAGTCGTCGACACTTAATTCGCCAAGCAGGTACCTCGCCAACCAGGCAATTCGCCACGCAGGCAATTCGCCACGCACAGGTAGACTCGTCGACAGGCAACTCGACGAATTAGTAAAAACATAAATACCGTAATTTACAGCGTGGTCATTGGTTTATTTATTAGTATTCTCATAACTATTTTTATCACCCATTTTATAATGTGTATAAGAAAATCATTTGAAAAAATTATTTTAGTTTGCTTCGTTGAGTAACATCAATTTCATCCATTGTCGGCTGAGGCCTAATTGACTTTATATAGGTCGGTGCATACAATCAGTAATTCTACATTATTATATGCACATCGAGATAGATGACATTCAGGTTTATAAAGCTGAATGTCACATCCACCTATGACTAAGCTGTATGTAAATGATTGTAATTTATATATTTAACAATATTTGTGTTTTTTATAAATTCGAAGTGTTTATAGGCGTGGCGAGTTGCTTGTCTACGAGTCTACCTGCGTGGCGAATTGCCTGTCGACGAGTCTACCTGCGTGGCGAATTGCCTGTCGACGAGTCTACATGCGTGGCGAATTGCCTGTGTGGCGAGTTATCCGCGTGCCAAAATACCTGCGTGCCGAGTTACCTGCGTGGCGAGTTACCTGTATGCGAACTAAATGTCGACGACTTGCCCGGGTGCGAGTTGCCTGCGTGGCGAATTAATTGTCGACGATTTGTCCGGGTGCGAATTGCCTCCGTGGGGAATTAAGTGTCGTCGACTTGCCCTGGTGCGAGTTGCCTGTCGACGAGATGCTCTGTAACCGCCTAAGATCTATTATTTAGAGAAATCAGTCAGCTTAGTTCTGATGCAAAATAGGAAGGAATGTTTTATAATATTTTGGAGGGCAGGTAAAAGTGGGCAAAGTATGGGTTTCTTTTTCAGGAGGTTGAACATTTAAATAAGTATGCAAAATTCAGAGTGTCGAGTTCGCTGTAAATGCCGCATGCCGTAAATGTGTAAAAGTATAATCTGCTCATTTACAGTTACATCTCACTAACAGATAAGAAAAATGAAAACGTTATCGCAATCTAAACAAAAAGTTAGTACACCATATGCGATAAAAATTTTAGTCTTTGATATTCCAAATTTTAAATTAATATCAAACTAAAATAAATGTATACCTAGGGAAGGAAAAAGCCAGCTTTTTTGCTTTTAACTTTTTAGGCTTTTTGATGAAAAAGCCAGCTTGCAAATAGGAAAAAGCTGGCTTTATGGCTTTTGGCTCTGACGTCTACATGCAATTACCAATAAGAAAATTACACTGAAATGGTATCCTATTGCTGTTATTCAAGTGGAATTCAGCACATAATCCATTATTACTTTCATTTAATTAATTAAAACCTGCAATATTGTCAATAAACATGAAAATGTAAAATATCTTAGTGTAGAAATGTAAGCTGGATGTCAGTTGAGGTATCAAAAAGCCAAAAAGCTCAAAAAGCCGAACTTTTTCCTTCCTTGATTATACCTATAGGTTAACACTATTTTTTTAGGGGAAAAACAATAGGAAATGTCTTGCAGTAAGTAAATAATACAGTATTGCAATTACTAATGATCTAGGTATTATAGTTCCCATTTATTACTTGTTTTCTAATCCTTCCCTCCCAATTATCCATTAATAAGCATTTACACTGCTTATTTTAACCACTGTAATGCTTTTAGTCTCTACTTTAAAAATATCATTGAATTAAAGTTAGTTTATAAATAATTGACCAATATGAATATATCCCATTTATGTAATTTTCCGCAACGACGGCATTTACCGCATGCAGCATCAAAAAAGAATTTACGGCATGCCGACTTTATACTTTGGCAATATTTACCATTAACGTGAAAAACGAAAATATATTATGTATTTATTTTGGCTTCATTTCATCCAAGTAAAGAAAATACTTTGTTATCTAATCAGTGTCCTACGTCAGTTAGCACGAACGACGTTCCTGTACTTCCTCAACTTGAGGTTGACAATCAAGATGACACCGATCCAGATGGTTATCCTTTTAAGGTTATACCTGGTGGCGCTCGCCAACCTCATGCGCCACCTCAACCATTCTCTGTTCGTGACCAAATTGGAGGAATGTTTGCCCGCTCACGACCAACACGACAACAATTCTTGAGAGAAGTAACAGTACCATCTTCGGAAAATGGAGCACCCCAACAAACGATAGAAAACCAGTTATCTTTCCGTGGAGGAGGTGGAACATTTTTGGTACAACGTGATGGAGGTACAACTTTACTGGTACAACGTGGAAGAGGTAGAACATTTTTGGTACAACGTGGAGGAGATGGAACATTTTTGGTACAACGTGGAAGAGGTAGAACATTTTTGGTACAACGTGGAGGAAGTGGAACATTTTTGGTGCAACGTAGAGGAGGTGGAACATTTTTGGTAGATGGAACAGTTTTGGTGCAACGTAGGGGAGGTAGAACATTTTTGGTACAAGGTGGAGGAGCTCAGTCACTTGATTTCGCTGCACCTGCTATATGTCTAACATATAGCGCTCCTGCTATTGAAAATCCAACGAATGAAAATAGAATAGAATAAAATGTTATTGTGCTTCAAGGAACCTATATGTTCATATACGCTGTTGATTTAGATTAACAGAATGTAATGTAACTCTTAGTACAAAGCTTTCACCATCCAATAATAAATGATGTACTTGGCATAATTAAGAAATCTTTATGTACAAGCTCTAATTACTCGTTTACAACATATAAAATTAGGAATAATTATATTTTACGGTGCGTGTGGTGGTTTGGCTTGGAGCCTAAAGTATTACTCATTTTTAACCGATGCCCTTAAGATAAATGACTTTCCTCTGTAAAATTTTCCTCTACTTGTCAGTTAACTGAACCTGGGCGTTAATCTGAAAGGTAGGTTGGAATGCTTGCGCCTACTCACTTTTCATTATCTCTTCTCGTACAGAATAACTTTGCGAATTTGATGACCCAATCTTGACAAATTTTGGCAAAAATCTGGGAATTCAACGATTCTCAGACTCCGCAAAAGCCACGTGTTGGAGAGGGCACAAGGAGTGTATGGATACAAAAAAGGGTATTACAACACACTTTAAAAAATCACGAAATAACTAAAAACACGGAAGCAAAAAAATATGCGCCTCACGAGGTTCGCTCCCGCTCTTGAAAATCCAACGACTCACTTCTATCAGCCGATTACAAATAATGTTCCATACATTAAATATCAAAGTTTCCCTATTGTCCCTGTCGTAATATCGTCAAGAGTTACTAAATAAAATGTAAAGCTTTAAACAAGGCATACTAAGTAGTTGTCCATTAATAAATTAATATCATCAAAGACTTACTCAATCACTACATAATACGCAAAATCTGGGTCAGCGAAACAGAAATAGGAAGCCAAAACAAAAATAAGGTAAACATGGTGGGTAAATAAAATACAAATAGGTAACTATTTATAAGCAATCAACAGGATGTGATTTATGAGAATGATATCCGTGTTATTCATTTTCTAGTATTTTCCTACAAAATGCAAGGTAACGTTTCAAATGGTCTTATACGGTAATATTATAATGTGGGGTTAGTGTCTGGTAACACAGAAGGAAAAGCTTTTGCGGCTTCTTTTCAGCATAGACATTTTTCGTAGAAAATCTTATTTATGCTGTTGTTGTTGACAGTTAAAGTTCAAGTTGAAAACAAACGCAAATTGTTCATGTAGTTAAATACTAGTACTATTTTAGTCGTGTGGTATCCATTGACCTTGTTACAAATACACTTCATTTAGAGAATATTTTATGCATTGTTAATTGCTACTCTACGGTTATTAAAATCTCTGTATTCTTTTTTGATATCAATTTATAAATTTGAAGAACAGTAATTCACGAGAGCTTTTTCCAATTTCAAGTAGTACAAGGTAATTTAGCTACTGTGTATCATATATTTGTTTAGAAAATTTAGCTTTGAGTTAAATTATTTGAGCTTCTTTGACTCTATTCCCAAAATAAAGTGTCGATGAACATATACGTTTACCATGGTGGCACACGTAGTGCGATCCACATTTTTTGAATGTTTGTGTGGGATTTTATTTGTGACAACTGCTGTAGTTCCTGCCGAATCGCAAGATTACAACTGGATCAGAAAGATTGAACCGGATTTCCGTGTACCAAATGAGCCTGTACTTTTTGGTAATTATTTGAACTTTGCATATTACTTCATCTCTTAGTAAACCATTTTCTGGATTTTTAGATTACAAAATGTTCAGAAAACAAATAATAGGTTTGAATATAGCAGGTTCATTTATTTAATACAATTTTTCATCATTTTAAAACTTATTGAACAGGTATTCGTAATAGGCCAAACTTGTATCTTATGCATCCGTTAGTAATCGAGTTTTGATTCTAACATTTAAAAGCCTATAGACTATAGCAAAATTATTTACAAGCATTCTCATCAAGTAGTACAATAATCTGACAAAGAACATTCATTTGTAGACCCAAAAAAAGTGATTATGTGTTCAGTTGAACTGCTATCGGAAACTTTTAAAGGAGATGGCAAGTACACATTAGAAAACTCCTTTGATGGGACTCTCTGCACACATCTGGTCTACAATGAGTACTACGTCAATAACATGTTTAATATTACATTAGACAATAAACACGAAGGTGAAAATTGCTAAAGCTATAAAAAATTTTGCCCAATTGTCAATCAAATTAATAAAATCAATAAAAATAAAAATTTGCAGAGTTTCTAAGGAGAACGCATAATCTTGCTTCAAAATATCCCCATTTAAAAATTTTGATGGCAATTTCTTTGGAAGACGGCGTAAGAAGCCGGCAATCTGCGGCAGAATTTCTAAAAACATTACTATCTTCTAAACAAAATCGGTTTGAATTCATTTTCAACATCAAACAACTACAAAAGTAAGAGTACCTATTTATATTCAATTGAGGGATTGACATTGAAAGTAAGGGATCATATTTGTCTCTTTGAAAATTGTATGAAGTAATAAAATATCTGTGAACGTATTGGCATGGTATAATAATTAAACAGAAATACTACTTAGATTTATTTTACTCATTTATCTTGTGTATTTAGGTTATTTCTCAGATTTCAATTTTCAATTCAATAATACGAAATATATAAATAAATCTCAATTGTATCACAAAAACATATTCATGTAATAAATTAGCATCATGTACATAACGTAATTCTTCTCGTTTTGATTTTAAAATTTGCATTTCAGACACTATGGAATTCATGGGATATATCTCGACTTTAGCTTCTTCTACAATCCGGCGGGGTTAAGAAAACTCAAGCTGCTCGCTAATGTAAGCAATTTATACGTTTTTAAATAATTGTGTTGTTTTTTTATAAATAAAAATATAACACCAATGTTTATGTGTATTTATATTATAAAATATTTGTAACTAACAGATAGTTCTATTTTTAAAATAATTACTGCATTTCATCCCTAAAAGAAGATGACATTAAATGCAAATAAGAAATTCCACTACCAGTTACTACTGCTGCATTAATGCACAGAATCAGCAAAGAATAAGACTAGTAAATATAATTAGCACGAGTATATAAAAACTACAATTAAATGAAAAGGGAAAAGTAAAGAGGGTAGTAAGGAAGCTGATGCAGAAATAACGAAACACAAAATGCTCAATGAGGTAAAACCGATTATAAATGATGGCCTTCATTATGGTATTAAGGAGAAACCATATGACCTTTTAGAACCAAGAATAGACATTTGACGTATTCAGTAAAAACACAATAAGTCTCATTATGAGAAAATCCCCAACCTATTTAAGAGTTGGTTTAGAATAATATGATGTGTTGCCAAATCTATTAACCCCTTGAAACGAAATAGATTTTTAGTCAAACTGAATGTAGTGAGTTGTGAGTTGAATTCTAAAATAGGGGTGGCGAGCTATTCGCAAGAAGTTTCTCGCAGGCACTATCAGGGAGTGCTTGGGGCTAAGGCCCCCTAAATCTGAAAAGGGAGATTTCATTGAAACCCAAAATACTATTTGGAAATATTTTGTAAGCCCCATAATGATTCGGATAGTGCTGATTCTCAAAATTAATCCGTTTTGAAGTTATTCATAAACAGACAGAAGACGGACAATTTTCAGTCATTAAAATTAAAGTCTGAAAACAGTTGATATTCTGGTAAAAACTGCATTCGTTTCGTCTTGAACTTTTAGGAAATAAGAGATGCATTTGCTTATGGGGAAAAGTTCATTACAGCAGTTCAAGTTGACTTATCACCACGACATCATTTACAAGTATACTATGCCGAAATTACTGAAATCAGTAAAATTTTTGATTTTGTATGTGCCCGCGGATATCATTTCTACTGGCACACAGGGGAACGATACTTAGCTGTAAATGGGGCTCCTTTATACTCCTCTTTTGCAGACGACGAAAATATCTACGATAGTTTACAGCATCTCATTACCATAATGAGAGTAGATCCAGCAAAAGTGATCTTGGAAATTCCTTTCATAGGACGGACGTATAGTTTAATCTCAACTGTGAATAATTCAGGATTACTTGAAGATACATTAGGAGGATATGGTTTTAAAGGGCCGTTTAGATTTGAAGATAAGCTGGGCTACTGGGGATATAATGAGGTAAAGTTTAATAAAATTATAGCGTTACTTAAAATAAACGTTTCATCTATTTTAATTTCTTTGGGACATTATTTTGTACATTTACAAAATTTACAAACATTTTTGATTTTACGGTTAAATATTGAAAATATTTGATTTTATTAAGATATGTTCAGATGTACTTTTCAATAAAGATTCTAAGTGGACAATGTATTGGGATGAGAAATCAATGGCTCCATTTATAAAGGATGACACTCGCTGGATTACTTTTGAAAATCCGAGAAGTGTTACAGAAAAGGTGAAATTGGTTCGGCAGTTAGGTTTGGGAGGAACATTTTCCGCTTTCATAGACGCCGACGATTTCCATGGACGATGTGCAAATGTTGCACATCCACTTCTAAAGTCAATTAACTCGGTAGTTGAAGGTCTCAACGATTCCCTTATATGTTCAATGTACCAAAAAGAAGACGAAGTGGACACCAATGCAATAATTTATTGTAACTTCTACGTTAAGTTTGTTCGGATAAATGATACTGTCAGAATTACGTGCACTGTAGAGGGATATACTGACGGAATAATAAATTGGATGAAAGTAAGTGTAGAGAAATTACTAAATCTCTTTTGCTACAGCTTGTTGTCAGTTGTCATGACAACGGCGTAATAATATAACGTTACTTTATATTGATTTTTTTGAATCAAGGTGGCTTCCGGCGGCTATGCAGAAACGATAACAAATATTACTTCTGAACTCCAAAAGACTAGAAAAAATTGTTCGTCGTACTGGCACATAGTTTCCAAATTAGAAATGTTTATTGACTCCGAAAAACGCCTTGGAAAATACGTCATTGATGCTAGTGATGGAATGTCATCAGCAAACACTTCAATCTTTATTGCCCTTGAAGATCATCCATGTGAGTTTTAATTTCTGTTATCATATATTTTATAATTGTCCTTACCCATTCATTGCGAATAATATGTCTACCTATTGCAGACGTTGTTTCAGATGACAATATCTGGATCGAAGAAATTGATGTCGAATTTTCCTTATTTAACAATACTAGTGTCATAAGTGGTAAAATCTAGAATTGTTGTATTTAAACACGGATTACTTACCATAAATTAGTTGTCCAAAATATTAATTTCTTTTGCATTTGGATTACAGCATATAAACTATACGAAACAGATCCTGTTGTGTTTTGCACCATGGATTTGCAAAACCAGAAAGAAAAATCAAATGGTATAGATGACGATAATTTTAAACAAGTTGTAAATGAGTTTAATGGAAGTCTTTGTACTCACATTGTATTCAGCGATATTTTAATTGATGATCAATTTAACATTACAAAAGATTCGCAATTTGGTAAGACACTCAACATAGATGATATACAGGGTTGGCCGAAAGTAACGCACCGTAGGACAAATAAACTGATGTTTGAGACAATATAAATAGTCAGCCCAATACAAATTTAATTGAGTGGGTAAATATTGGAGCTGATTTTTTAAATTGTCCCTAACTTTAGTCATGTGTCCTATTGTGCGTTACTTAGGGCCAATCCTGTACATACACACATGTTGACCTTTGATATCTCAAAAGCAGTACGACCTATTAAAACATAGCTAGTAGACTTGGAAAGAGAATAACATTCTGAATTTAAACCAATTTTTCAAATAGTAAAGTATTTAAAATTTGCCACTCAGACAAAGTCGAAATAAAAACGTGGAAAATCGGTTCTCCAAATTGCCAACGTCTTTGGCCGATTTTATTTTTGATAATACTGTTTCCAAAATTTGGTCCTCTTTTCAATGCTACTTGTCATGTTATAATACTTGGTACAGTTTTTTTAGTTATGAAAGTTCCAAATGTGTGTACATCATTATGGGATACCCTGTATATAATTCTGCAATAATTTGGAAGTTAGACAGATAAAGAATGTATTGTTATAATCAATGTTATGTATTGTCATTCTCAGAATTTCGGATGTCGATTGCCGTGGAAAGACTTCAGAAAAAATATTCGCATCTAAAATTTTTCCTTGAACTATCTTCAAAAAGTTACAAATACACTTCAGCAGGAAGAAAAACCCTTGTTTCTTCTTCAGACGAAACTCGCTCAGTATTTTTTACTACCATAAAAACCTATTTGAAGTAAATCTGAACCATAAACATATTTTTATAATAATTCTATGAGAGTGCTTACAGTGGAGCTTACTTTATTTACTAGAAAATTTCATTTGAACGGAGCCATTCTCCAAACATCTTTTTATTATCAAATTGGTGCCTCTACATCTGAAATATTTTTCAACGTGATTCTTGTTTCTTAAATACATAAAACCAAAGTATTATAAATGATTAAAGAGCTTTGTTAAATCTAGTATTTGATTAATTATAAAGGAGCTCTGCGATTCATTCCATGAAGATGGCTTTCTTATTGCAATGGAAATAGAAATACACATGAGCAAAAAATATTTAAATCGATTCAAGTCAAATGGCGCCACATCCAGTAAATTCGATTTCTTTTCTCTGAAGACTTACGGAGACCATCCAGAAAGTAATATTACCGAACACAATTTCCCAATTCATTCAGAATTCAGTAAGAACACAATTGAGGGCGACCTGAAGCATATCATTGACTACCTTGGCATAAATTCAAGCAAATTAATTCTACAAATTCCATTTTCTGGCTTCAGTTATACACTTAAGAATCCTTCGTCATTTCCATTTGGGCTTAATAGTTTAACAAACTCTACATCCAAGAATGAATTAGGATATAACGAGGTAAGTTTCAAAAACACTATTTCCAATTACAAATAATGACCATAAAATTTTTACCAAGCCCGTTTCTCTCATTCCAATTTTAAAATTAAATTTAAAAATTAAATTTTTTTAATATTCCTTCCTGTTCTCAGATTTGTTCTTCAACTTTATCCAACAATAGTAAAGACTGGAAAATGTATTGGGACAATAAAGCAAAAGTTCCCTTTCTGAAAAGTGGAAAGGAGTGGATAAGCTTTGATAATTCAAGAAGCATATACGAAAAGATGATCATTGTTGCTAAAAGTCGTTTAAAGGGCGTTATGGTTAGATCAGTCAACCAGGATGATATTTTTGGCGATTGTTCAAATATTCCATTTCCCTTGCTCGAAACCGTACATCGAGCAGTCAAACAAATTATTCCCAGAGCAAAGATTTCTGAAAGTCCATCCGGTTATATCATTGGTGCAATAACAGCAGTTTTTGTGATATTCCTTTTGATTTCAATTGCCTTTATACACGGAAGAAAAAATCACGTAATATTTTTATATTGTACACATATTATGGATTATTAATACAAAAAAATATTTGTCTATACCATTCATGACGCAATTCGATTTTTAAAGAATGGACTGTCAAATCTAGAAGTTAGAAACTTTAGAGAAGGATATTCTGATGTATCAACTGAGCACGAGGATATTGCACACGTGTCGTCTCAACCATACGACAAATCTTACGAAATTCCTCCAAACCGCTATACAATCGGTACTACCATTTCAGTTATTGTGCTTAAATTCTTGAGTATTCCTTAATTACAAATGTGGCTTATTTAAAAATCATGTCTAGTCTTATTTTTTATTAACTTTTCAATTTTTGAGGAAATACGTTTTGTATTTACAGATCATACAAGGGTACTTGGAAGTGGAGCATTTGGCATTGTCCTTTTGGGGTCCATTAAAGATTTATGCAATGAAGTAGCTGTAAAATCTGTAAAGCCTGGAGCAAGCAAAGAATACATTATCTCTCTCTTGTCTGAATTAAAAATTATGATTCATTTGGGGAAACATCTGAACATTGTTAGTCTGGTCGGTGCTAGCACAGCAAAATTACACAGAGGTATGCAAACTCAATTTCACTAAATTCTTTACCGACTAAACATTTTGTACGACTGATTACGTTTTAGAAATGAAGTTTATGAGTACAAACGTTACTCGAAAATACATGTAGATAGAAACAAGTAACACCATATTTTTCAATTAGCGGGTTTAAATAAATAAAATCAATTTTCTTTTACTCACTTTTCTTTCTTCTTTACTTTTCTTTAGGAACTGCTTTCATATTTGTAGAATATTCGCCAATTGGAAGTCTTCATCAACATTTAAGGAATTCACGAGATAATTTTGTCCCTAGCGTAAATAGTGATGCCATGTACAATAACGTGGAGTAAGCTAACATTAAAATGATAGCTTAGTTTTTGAATTTCGTTCATTGTGTTCCCACAATCAAATATTTAATATTCTTGAATTGACAATTACGTATTAAATTGCAGGCCATCCCAAAGAATAAGAAAAAGTGGTATTTTGGCCACTGAGGATCTTCAAATTTACTCCTATCAAATAGCTTCCGGTTTACAACATTTGTCTATCAAAAAGGTACATTTTCACTTAAATCTGTCATTTTATACCAATTAACTGTAAAATACATACGGATTTTTTTCACTTTTTGTTTCAGATTATTCACGGGGATTTGGCAACACGTAATATTTTGGTGTTTGAAAATAATGTGGTTAAAATATCAGACTTTGGACTATCGAGAAAACTTTATGATTACAATTACGTCAAGAAAAGTGCGGTATGTCATTGTAATACTTAATCTCCAAGAATTTATTATTATTTTCTCAATTCTGTTTACCAATGCAATAGGAACCGCTCCCTTGGAGGTGGATGGCCATAGAATCTCTTAAGGATATGACTTTCTCGACCCAATCGGACAGATGGTCTTTTGGAGTGACATTGTGGGAAATATTTTCATTGGCTGAAACTCCTTACGCTGGCCTGCAATGGACAATTGATTTTGTGGACATGCTAAAACAAAATCTTCGATTATCGAAACCTATACATGCTTCTTCTGAATTGTAAGCTCTTGTCAGTTGTTTATAGTTTAATACCGTTGAGGTAAGGATAATTGGTCCTCATTAATGAATTTCAAACAATTAGATATGACTTTATGGTGGAATGTTGGAGAGAAGCCCCTGAAGATCGTCCTACCGCAGATAATGCAGTTGATTGGTTTAATAAAGTCGTTCAGCAAGGGAAAAAATCTGATCAGGTATATTTCCTTGTTTTCTTAATGATATTAAAATGCAATAAAATTCCTGTTTCCAATTAAGTAAGAATTTCAAGTGTTCTAATGAATAAAAATCTTAATAATTTCTGTGATTTACACTTCTAGGATTTTCACTTGATAGTCGAAAACAAAAATGATGACTTGCCAAGAGATGTTTCTGCCAAATCAATTTCTGTTTAAAGTTTTAAAGGAATCAATCCTTCCGAAACAAATGAATGAGTAAATCTGCCACACAAGTTGATCAATGCTTTTTAAGTATTAAATTATCTTATTGTAATATTGGGAGTGTAATTCAGGGTGCTAGTAGAAGAAATTGGGTGTCTTCATGAATATAATGTCCTCTTGCTAGCATTGTCCTTTGTAAATTGTAATTAAAGAGGTATAATATGTATTGAATCGCTGTAGTGCAATAATCATTTAATAAATACATACAAAAAAGTACTCTTCTCTACTTTCTGCTTATGCTCATAAAGGCGACCCAAGACTCGCTGCAGTGAAAACAATGGTACATTTTGCAATGGTATAGGAGAAGCACAAACAAGAAACCACAAAACCCAATTACTGACACAACGGTCGTCTGGTACTTGCTTAATACATTTCAAGGGAATTGTCAATATCTTCTGACTGAAGTCTTATATTAGGAAATATAAGCGAAAAAGTTATGGGAAATGAATTCTGTTTTCAAATAGGTATTTTAATACAGTCTTCTAGGATGAACAGAAATGAAATAGAAAATGGAATCTCGAGGGTTTTGCTCTTAGTAATTTTTATTCCATGGTCCAGCTATATTATTATTCTTCCTTGCTAATAGTAGCACTCCTTGATTTAATCACCCAGTGGTTTCCATTTTTTCCTTTTTTTGCATTCTGAGTTTCTATTCAGAATGCCTTATCAGTTTTATTGGTTTAGCTCCTTTTCTATACTGTGAATATTAGGTAACTCAACTTAACCACTCATGTACAACACCAATATTATATTGATCGCTATGAACCAGAACCACAGAAATAGAACACACAGAACTTTATGCATACCAAGAACACACAACAAACTACATACATTTAAGTGCATTACAGACACTTACGTGGAATAGGAAAACCGACAAAGTATTACACAGATGAGTAAAATCGCTAATAAAAAGAAAATCAAAACTCATTCTAACAAACAGTTCTGCTGGGATAAAATAAGAAGACAAGTGCAATAACTAGTGCGAAATAAAATAGTGTTAAATGGCAAAATAACCTATTTTGTGATTATTATTATTGGTTTTGAGAATACTTCTTCATATTATCTTTATAATTTTGGCGAAATATCGAATATTTTGTACCACTTTGTAATATTGTGGTTTGCATCCCGTAGTATCAGAGCATTCAAGTTTTACTTTTTCCATTTGCATTTTACAAAGGAAAAATCATTTACAGAGTATTTTAAACTGTGATAGACACGAGAGTTTTTCATTTGTATTGCTTTAGGACGCTATTTGGTCCAGTAGTAAATGAAAAATGACATTTAATACCATAATGAAGTACTTTGTTAGCATTTTAATATTTATTTGTATCTTCGTTTTTGGAAAATGTTCATCGGAATTTGAAAATAAAGATTCAAATACCGTTATCAATGACCAGACAGTTTTGATAGATCCACTGGATGAAATACAAAATTTTCGTTGTCGGAATAATAACTTCACTTCATTGTACCTAAACTGTGATTTTAGTTTCTCTCTCACCAAATCGGAATTAGATACAGGGTGCATTCAAAATGGAAAACTCCATCTCACTGTTGTGTCCATTAAATGGAAACCAAGAGTATCAAATGTAACATCAACTAACTTAACTCGTTCCTTGAGTTGTGTGTCGAATGCACCGATGTCAGTTTCTATGGATTTCATGAATGAATTTACGTTTCCTTTTTTCGCAAACGTCAGACATGAAAAGATGTTTCGAAATTACAATAACAAATCCTCATATGAGTATAAGCTGTCAATAGGCTTACCAATTTTTCAAACGGGTGTACTAGATTTTGACAAACTAATAAAATACAAATTTACTTCTACGTTTTCCGGAGAATATGAATGCACTACCTCAAATATTGCTAGAAACGTCACGTAACGGATAAAAATTACCGGTAATATTATATAATAATATTTAATAATTTTCATTGAATTTTAAAGTGGTAAAAACTACAAATTGTAATTTCATGTAAATTTAATTATAGGCGAAAGGAAAATTGATTCCACGGGAAATGATTGCACCATCATATTGGTGCCTTTAGTGATAACTACAGTGGCATTATTCATTACTTTGCTGATGTTTCTTTATTACTTTGTAAATAAGAGGGTGAGTACATTTAAAAATTTAAAATAATAATTTTTAGTTTAGTACATTAAGACAATTACAACATTAGCACTCTTAATTTGAAAAAAGACTTATTTTCGTCAGATGGGAAAAGACAGTGATTTGAAAGAATTCCTCGAGCTCGTTGATCCAGAACAACTTCCGTTTGACAGCAAATATGAAATCGCTAATGGCGATTTCAGCATTGGTAGGTTGAATAAATAATTTTCCTTTTTATCCCAGATAAAAAATAATTGTAGTCATTTAGTTGCTTAGTTAAAACGAAATATAGTAATTTAGAAGGATATACAAATCGTAAACATGGATATTTAATGATGATTATTGAACAACTAGACGAGAGCAAAGTTTTGGGCAGAGGAGCGTTTAGCAAAATCTGCATAGGCCTATTGAATGGAGTGGAAGGAGCAGTAGCTTTTAAAATTATGCGTCCTAATTGCGGAACGGAATCGTTAAGAGCACTTGTGTCTGAACTAAAAATACTGATTTATATTGGATCTCATAAAAACATAGTAGCATTTTATGGAGCTTACAAATCGGGAATCAGATCTGGTAAAAACACTTTTACTACATTTTAAATATAAAACAGTAGCCCTGTTTTATATTTAATAATTTATTTTTAATTTAGGATATTCCAATTATTTATATAATAGTTCTACATTTTTAAGGAATAAGCAACTAAGAGCAGCACTATTACAATTAGTTAGACCCATCCATTTTAATCCGCGATACAATAAACAATGAACCTTGGGTGAATTTTACACAATAATTTCGTATTAAGTGATTGAGTCTTCGCTGATCAATAAATGAGAATTTTATTGATTAAGACCATGGTTATTAATTGTGTTGCAAACAGGAATTCTGTTCGTTGCGATGGAATTTTGCGAATGGGGATCACTAGAATCATTTCTACGGAAAAATGTAACTTCCTTTAAGGAATTCCCCATTTTGAATCCAAAACCGGAACATTCAAACCATCTAAGGTGATTTGCTGAAATATCTACTTTCTTGAAAGTTGCTAAATACACTGCCGATTACATATTTAATACATTGACACAATTTCAGTTTTTCTGATGAGAATCCTGACATGCAATCTTTTTGCACATATCAAGGGCTTTTGAAGTGGTCTTTGGAAATTTCATCTGCAATGGAATATCTGGGCACAAAAAGAGTTGATAATTATAATACTTTTTATTTATTATTTTTAAAGAAATAGTCGAGATGTTTAATGGTAAATGGTGGTCTGTATACAGGTGTTGCATTCGGATCTAGCCGCTCGGAGTGTATTGTTGACAGCGGAAGGAGTCGCGAAGGTAACGGATTTTGGGTTGAGTCGTCGTACCCGTACCTATGAATACACGGAATACATAAAAAAATCCCATGATCCGTTGCCTTGGCGTTGGATGGCACTGGAAAGTCTGAAGACAAGTACATTTTCAAGTAAATCTGATGTTTGGTCCTTTGGAGTAACTTTGTGGGAAATGTTCTCTTTGGGCGACATTCCCTACCTTGGATACGTGTGGAATGTACTACAAATCGTTCAAGATTTAGAAAATGGAATGAGGATTTTGAAACCTGAATATGCCTCTGACGAAATGTAAGGATCTTATTTTTAAATAATGAAATACAACAGCAATCACAAGTGAGACACAATGTACAAGTCAGAAGAAACGTCAATTTTTCTGTTGGGTTGAACTATTTGCGCTCTCAATCCATGATACATTCGGTACTACCCTGACCATTGCATCGACTATTTTAAAAATTAATGCTGTAACGGAATTTTAAACCATTTTGAAACCACAGCACATGATTCAGCGCACAATGCTGTATTTTATGAATTACGGATGAAATCATGAAATACCGTAAAATTTAAAATTTAAAAAAATGAAACATTAGGAAAACGTGTATTACCAAATTATATTAATTATAAGAAAATTAAACACACATACCAAGGTAAAGTCAGTTTTATCGGGGTTTAATTGCGCATCTCTAAGAGTTATGTTTCTATCCTGCATTTCTGAAATCAGCATAGAAATTATCAGAAAAGTTGCCTGTTTTCTACACAGAATCCAGACTCGTTTAAATTTAGACCAATGATATTTCTCATTTGGTTAATTTCATTAGGTACGACATGATGGTGCGTTGTTGGCATACAAATCCTGACCAACGTCCTTCTTTCACTGAACTGAAGATTGTGTTGGGATATTCTGTTTCTAAGAAACTAGCCAATATCTACGTAAAACGCTTTAATATTTAAAAAATATTACTACAAAATATCTAAGTTGTAAAATACTTTACATTGACTATTATTCATAACTTGCATCACTTTTCAGATACCTCCGGAGTCAACATTTGAAAATACATTACAAATGGCTTCAACAACTAATTATTTGGAGTGTATTGACATCGATTTGATGTGATAAGCTTTATTTACCACTTTTGGTTAGAATATTATAGGTGTTCTCTCCCAGGTATCACAGTAAAATTAATATTATAAAGCTCTATGCTAATGCCAAAGTACGATAGTTAAAGTTAATACATTTGATCAGAAAATGCTTTTTTTGTTTTGTTCATTTAATTATATTTATTTATTTATTTATTTATTAATCAACGGTTTCCTCCCAAAGGGAGGTCATTCCACCGTCAATGCCGAATTATATGTTAATACCGAACTTTATATAACGTTAATCCAAAGCAAAATTAATTTATTGAATAAGTATACCCATGCTAATTAGTAAATAAAAACAAATTCGTTGTAATTTATAAGCAATCCTATCCAAGCGTTCAACAGTATGCAATTTATGCGAATGATATTCGTGTTATTTATTTTTAGTATTTTCTATGAAGCACGAGCTAACATTTGAATAGTCTTTAATGGTAATATTATAGTGTAGGCTAAATGTCTGAAAGCACGGAAGGAAAAACTTTTACGGGGTTTTCTGGCAATTCTAGCAAAATTGCTTTTCGCAGAAAATCTTTTTATGATTTATGCAATGTACATATGGTTAAATACGAATACTATATTTAGTCTGCTAGAATTCTTTGGCCATGTTCAGAATACATTTCATTTAGAAAATTTATCTTTTATGGATTGGCAATTGCTGTTTTAATGCTATTAAAATCTCTGTTTATTTTAAAGTTTATTTTACAAATTTGAAGAATAAAAAATAACCAGATAATTATCACGTGATGCCGTATAATATATCTGTTTATAGAAAACTTAATTTTGAGTTTAATTATTTGAGCTTTTTTGACAGATAAGTTTGACCGTTTTGATTAATATATACGTTTGCGATCCACAATTCTAGAAAGTTCCATAAATAGTTCTTCTTAAATTTATTTTTCAATTTACTGTAAATAAATACAGCGCATGTAATATCCGCAATTTATCCGCAAATTATAAATATGATAATTCCCTAGGGATTCCAAATGAATTCATCTTGAGCCATTGCACATTGCAGAATTATTCCAATGTGTTAACTACCATTATTTCGACATTGCATCAGTAAATTATGTAGGCATATGGAAGTGAAAATCTGAAATGCAGATATATAATACATTTACAGTCACTTGAGTTGTTATTATGAGGTAAGCGATCACGATCAAGGTTGCAGAAGATCTACTTTCAAAAACATGTTTTGCAATAAAAATGAGTGCAATATCTTACTATACCTTATTATATCCTATTATATCACCCTGTGCTTACAAAACGTGTATATCTTTTACCTAGAACCAAATAATCAGAAATATTTAAATTTCATAAAGTGCAATGAAAAGGTTACGTACTCTGAATGGAATTCTTGGTTATATATCAGGATATAAATAAAACAGTATCATGTGCATATCTAACCGGTGGCACATGGGAACGAGATAAAAAAATTATGTTGTAGCTATAATTGAAAAATATGCTGCAAAAAGGTTTAACAACCTTATAACCTCTCCTCAAAACGTGTACATCCTCTGCTTACGAAATAAGTAGAAATATTTAAATTCCATGAAGTCCAATGCACAGGTTACAAGAAACCCACGATAACACAAATGGACAGGCTCTTAAAAATCTAAGACACTTAACAGTTATAACCGTAAAGGTGCAGAATACGACTAACCGTAATTGTCTAAAAATTAATCATTTTGCGTTCCACGCTTTATAGATTTGTTCTCCATTCGGATTCTCCTTTTGCAACCCAAGGTGTTCTGGGATTGCTGTGCTACAATTTATTTTTCTCTAAGCTATTAAAATAGAAATTTATTACAACCCAAGTAGTAAGACCTATTAATATCTTTTCAGTTCAATAAAAATGCAAATGCATTTCACCTGATATTTATTAACATTTAGATTTTTAACATTTTTCGAATATAATATATGGGAACACATAATTTACTAAACTAGTTTACAGAAATTTAAAAACCAAAAAAATCTTAATGATATAAAAATATTTTGTCGTGTCTTTAGATTTGTCGGACATTAATAGCAGTTTGGATCAACTAAATTCCTGCCAAAATTGAGGACCTAAGAGAAAAGTTCCCAAGAATGTCATATCGATCAATACCCAATTACAACAGGAATTACAAGGTATAATTTACAATGTCAAATTGTCAAGAGCACTGTAACTATGTGCACAGTGATCATTAATGTTGGCATAACGAAACGTTCTTAATCTTTCCGGTTGGCAAAATGGGTAGATGCGTTTGCTTAAAAGACGCCGTAATCATAGTTTGGCAAAAAACTTGCATTTTGAAAATACATGTACTTAGGATACTGTATTTTAAATATATTTTGTATTTTGGGATTTAAAAAATGTAGTCTGTATTTTGAGGCCAATTTGGCCTCTCCTCAAATTACGAAATACTTTTGGATAATTTCATCAAATTTGGGAGTAACTAATGGAAAAAAGCACAATTTCTCCTGTAAATTTTTATGCAATTTTTGGAAACACATGTAAAGTAAGGTGTTCATATTTAAGAATGCGGGTCATTTGAAAGCCAAAATCAGGGAAACTACCGTGTAAATCATTAATATTACTTTGCTATCAATATCACTTAATTTACAATTTAGGCGCTACTCGGTAAACGACCTATATCAAAAATTTCGATTAAATTGGTAACTATAGTTCTAAGTCCAGTTATTTATTTTTTTAATACTAGGTGAAAAAATATAAAGATGCCACAGTTGTTGATTGGAATTTCCATAAAATTGGATATGTATTACTAGTAATTGTATTAATACTAAAGATATGTATTACTTGAACGAACTCTATTTCAGGAGGTATGGTATATCAATAAATGTTCATTTCTATTAACTTTTTTATTAATGAATTTGAAAATAGTGAAACTGAAATATTGTATCTTTACATCACGATGTTTTTACGACGGCTTTCCAAGCCTACTGCTCTTTGCTTAACATGACAATCTTTAATTCATGCACATCATCAAGAAAGTCCTTTGCTGATCCCAATCTATCATGTTATAAAACTCGTGCACCCCCGGTTTTGCAGCCGACTTTTTTGCAGGTCGATCGGGAAATTTTTCCCTGAAATATCAGTAACAAAACAAATTGATATTAGGCGACCTAATTTTAATATTTATGTAAATGCTTACATTTTTCATAGAACTTACATTGTTGGGAGGAACTTTATCTAAGTGTACTACACCATATCTTCCGGTATACTCGTATACCGTTTCCCAAAGTGTCTATTTTGCTAAACCTTAGATTTCTTGATGTCCATTAATTTACAGAAGCATTTCTTAAATGAATTTAAGTGATCTAGGTATTCTTGATAATTTTAATAACTTAATATCGACTAACTGCCAGTAGACTATTTCACATTTGACTTTACACTTTTGATTGAAGAAATTGAGGCTACTCACATACATGGAAAATAAATCCATATCAAATTTCAAAATATTATAAACAAATAAATAAATATTGCAAATGCAAACTGCTATATAAAATAATAGTTTAAATTAATAATTAATTAATTAGCAAACAAAACTCGTAAGTACAAAATACAATATGTATAAGTAAAATCTAAAATTAAATCGTATTTTCTTTCTATTGTATTTTCTAGATGTTTCGAGAGAAACGAAATAGACAATTTCTCAACAATTACAACAATAAAACGCTTACCCAGACAAAGAAAGATTCCTATACCTATGTACTTAACTTTTCCCTCTTTAGCAAACAATTTTCTCAAAGATTCATGCTTTTCTCAAAAAACAATTGTGCACCAGAAGAAAAACTATGGGACAATCTAGATCCTGCAGACAAACAAGGTATATATGAAGCCTATTATGACTTAATAACATCAGATAAAACTGAAGAAATTTACTCAAAACTACAAGAAAACATTCGGAAGCGTGTTCTATAAAAGGTCAGCAACACAATTCGGTATATTCTTTATACGGTGGAAAAGAATATAAGTTTACAGCAGAACAAAGATGTCATAAAACTGTGGAAACCCAAACTAATATAACTTCTTGTGACCCCCGAGCTAGCCTAAAATTCCAGAATTCTTTAAAAATAATTTATGATTATAATCATTCAGAAATAGTTCCTATCTCTCAACCACCAAAACAACCCTACAATAAAATCTCTTCTCCAATGGACTTAAAACTTGACTATTCACAATCCTCATCCACTATAGATTATTCTAAACATTTAATAAAACAAACTTCTAAAGTAAACAAACCTTCAAAACCTTTTGCTTAAAAAACCATCTTCTTCAAAACAAAATTCTACAAACATTTTCCCTTCTGCAAAGCTACAAATACGCAATCATGAGAATCATATATCTGATTTTCAAGAAGCCCTTTCTACCTCAAGAAAACAACAGCAGTCTTTAACTAATACTCCAGTAAAAAACACTAAAACTCATCCACAAATCATACTACCATCACATTTATTACCCACACTTCCCTATCAGCCACCAAGGAAGGAAAAATCACCAAGGAATTCAGATTCAGAAGCTGAGTCATTTGATTCACAAGATGCTGCAATAAGTACTCAAAAATCCCTTCGAGGTATGACAATATGCTCCAGAGATTTACCAGGAACTAAAATCATAGCATCACATGCAGAAAAAAACTCAAATAAACAAATCAATATAGATAACCCACCACGAAACCTAAAACGAAAATTCCAAACACTATTCGGCAATGATTACGAATTTCAACATATACCTCATTACTCAAAATCAAGAAAAACACAAAACCAACCAAAATATTCTAAAATTCCATCGCAAAACTCCAAACAACTAAATAGTAAAACCATTTCTCCACCATTAAAATTAAAAAATCCTAATTATAAAAACCCATCATCCACATTGAAAAAACAACCACCTACAAAAGAAAATTTTCTGGCACAACAAAAAACTTCCCAACAACAATCAAAAGAACATTTTACTTCATATATACAACAAAATAGCAATTCACCAATAAGTATACATTCAGACGTTACTGACGTAATTGATATATCTAGCATTCAAGAAAACAATGAAATTTTAACAAATATTAAAGCCAATAATCCACCAATAGATCCAATCCGCGACTTACAACTTGACTTTGACCTGACTTCTCCATTAGCCATAGATATCCTTTCAACTGAATTTGACGAATCATCTATCTTCCCCTTGTTCCAACCAGATGACGATCAACCTTCAAGATTATTTAGAAAGAACTAAAATCTGCATAATAAGCAAATATCCTTTTTCAAATATTCAAATCTATAATAAAAAAAATAATTTACAATATCTCAATGAATAAATCTATAATTATACATTAAAATTTAGTATTAAACTTCTAAAATCTATTTTCAAGGCAAAACACAAAAATTAAAAAATATAAACTTAAGTTTAATAATTAAATACTTTAACTATAATATAATATATAATATATAATATAATATATATATAATATAATATAATATATATATAATATAATATATAATATATAATATAATATATATATAATATATAATATAATATATATATAATATATAATATAATATATATATAATATAATATATAATAGATTTTACATGAGGACATGTACTTTTTTTAGAGAGACATTATGTTGCACTAATACTATAATCCTATAGACCAAGAATAGATAAAGATAATAAAGTAAGTCTTCAACGAAAAATTTTAAGAATAGAAAAAGGTCAAGGAAGCAGATACCTAACAACCTAACAATTAAACCTACTACTAATGTAGATAAAAATAATATAACATTTAGCTATTATATTATTGACTTCCATTCGAAAACTTTGTACATAAACTACTCTCTTGACCTTTTAAAATGAAAATAAACATTTTTGTAAAACCTTAGCCAAATATTTCAGTGTTTCTGAAATTACAAAAATTCTATATTGTTTGATATTCATTCTTCATACACCATGGATAAAAAGATACAGAAACTAAATCTCATTCATTTCTCTCCGTCGTTCATAATTTTCTAAATTTATAATGATAGATAAATACTTTATAAAATAAAACCTGCTAATATAATTTGATTAAAAATAAATGAAGTTTGAAGAACCCTTTACAAGCATTTTAAAATTCACATTTTCGTATTGAAAAGTCAATTATAATGTAATTTTTTCATAACTACGGAGTGTTTTTAATTTATATTTAATTAATAAACCCAAAAAATTGGAAAACGATACACGTCGAGTTACCGAGTAGCGCCTCAATTATGACTTGGTGCTTCGAAGCATTAGCGGTTTCACTAAAAGGCCCCCCCCCCAAAACGGATTTGGCCCCCCCCTAAATAAATGGCCCACCCCTATAAGGTAACCATATTTTTCCATGGTACACTTCATGGATACAAACGGCCCCCCCCAATGTATTTGGCCCCCCCTAATGTATTTGGCCCCCCCAATGTATTTGGCCCCCCTATGTATTTGGCCCCCCTACTGTATTTGGCCCCCCTAATGTGCTTGGCCTCCCTAATGCATTTGGCCCCCCCTAATGTATTTGGCCCCCCCTAATGTATTTGGCCCCCCCTAATGTATTTGGCCCCCCCTAATGTATTTGGCCCCCCCTAATGTATTTGGCCCCCCCTAATGTATTTGGCCCCCCTAATGTATTTGGCCCCCCTTAATGTATTTGGCCCCCTAATGTATTTGACCCCCCCTAATGTATTTGGCCCCCCCTAATGTATTTGGCCCCCCTTAATGTATTTGGCCCCCCCAATGTATTTGCCCCCCCCCTAATGTATTTGGCCCTCCTTAATGTATTTGGCATCCCTAATGTATTTGGCCCCCTACTGTATTTACTCTTACTCCAACCGGAGTAGTGTACTTACCTAAAAAGGTATATTCATTTATGCGGATTGTAGTCATTTCAAGTACGTTTAGCTACTAATTTTAATTTGCAATAATTAATATTAATATCTAAGGCATATTTCTCTTAAGGAATACTAATTTAAATCTTATCATTTTTTATGCTAGGGATTGGGCAGACCAACCTGATCAGCGTGTATTTAAATTTTTATCTACTTCAATAAATGTAGTAAAATTTAATGTTAAACAAAAAAGCGATCATTTAAACTATACAAATTCATGGGAATTTAAGCTTTAGCGGTTTAATATTAGAACCGTGAGCCGTGTGAGTAACCCGTAAAGTATTGATAAATGAGCCGTGAGCCGAATGAGTGAGCCGTTTTTTTGAGAAATGACCCGTAAACCAAATGGTTGGACCCTGACGTTTGGAAAAATTAACCGTGAGCCGAATGAGCGATCCGTGACGTTTTGATATGTGAGCCATGATCCGAGTGAGTGAACCGTGAGATTTTGATAAATGAGCCATGAACCGAATGAGTGAGCCGTGAGCCGAGTAAGCCGTGAGCCGAGTGAGTGAGTCGTATGCCATTTCTGAAATGAGTCATAAACCGCTACGGCTCATTACTCACTGAAATTTCAACCTCTGGCCCCTAGATGTGTTGAATAATAATTAAATGTTAGCATGCAAAGTGCAACGAGTATTTTTTTAACCTAACCTAATAAAATATTTATTTTTATTAGATTAGCTTATAAAAATGCAAGTTACGCTTTGCATGCTAACAATTACTTATTGTTAAAATATCTAACGCGCATTTTGCTAACATAACTTAAAATATTATAAGTAACAAAACTTAAGTTTATTAAGTTTTATCAGATATTTTAGGGAAATGACCTGGTCGTCTGTCCGTACGTCGGATGGACAACTTGAGAACGGATTGACCTATTGACCTCAAATCTGGAACCTATCTAGCTAAGGTCCAATGTGACGTTCAGTTCAAATATGAGATCAATCGGTTAACCGGTTCTAGAAATATAGCCCTAAGCAAAGAGCCTACAGTACTTTTACTTATTATAAGTCTATGTTTATTTGTCTTTTGTGTAGCTCATATACTCATTGGCTTAAAGCAAAAGGGCGCAGACGCTTAAAAATTCAACCACAGTGATAAAAATTGAAATTTGCTAGATTCGTTTTTTAGAATCTTAGATTTGATTTTCGGGTTACGTTTAAAAAAACGCTCATTGGGGCTGATCGGCTCGTGTATCAATATTACGACGCCTGCAGATTGTGTGTGCTGGTTTCGTAACATCAAGAAATATACAGCGTACAAACAAAAGACATTTAAAATAAAGCAGTGTAAAACTGGGGTAACCAAGTATCGTCAGCGAATGGAAAAAGGGTCATTGTAATTTGGACATTAAATTGGACAACGACCAGCAAAGCAGACCCAATAAACGATAGTGCCGAATAGGAGTCATTTACGGTAACTGTTTTATTATTATTATTGACCTCAACTACCAATAGCAGCTCAATAGCAAATTTCTTTCGATCCCAATAGCAGCTCGGTAGCTATCTGCTCTCAGCTCGGTAGCTATCTGCTCTCAGCTCGGTAGCTATCTCCTCTCAGCTCGGTAGCTATCTGCTCTCAGCTCGGTAGCTATCTGCTCTCAGCTCGGTAGCTAGCTGCTCTCAGCTCGGTAGCTAGCTGCTCTCAGCTCAGTAGCTCAGTGGTTTGTCGGGATTGCGGTTGACCCCATCTTCGAACTGAACGGCACCTTGGGCATTAGCTAGATATGTTCTAAGTTTGAGGTCAATCTGTTCTTGAGTTATCCGTAAGAAAGACGGGCGGACGGAGAGACAGCCAGGTCATTACCCCAAAGTAGAGCAGTGCGATCAACTCAATATAAAACCCACTCAATACCCACCCCAAAATCAAACCCAATTGGGTTTTGGGTTTGTTCAAAATATTTTATACTGGATTGGGTTGGGTTGCATTTTACCAAATCTGGGTTAGGTTGAGTCAAAATGGGTTACAAATTCAAACACATTTCGGTAAGAATTTAAGTTTTTTATTTAAATGTATAATGTATTCATGTAAAATTAGTAGTCCATTGTATTCCATCTAGTATCCATTGTTTTATAGTAATATTGTAAATTCATGAACAATATCACACTTTTGAAAAATAGCGTGTTTTTTAAAAATCGCTATTTTTAGATTAGGTCAAATAATTTAACGATTGCATGGGTTGGATTGGGATGAATGATATTAAGTAAAATGGGCATAAGGGTTAGTTAGAGTCCTTAAGGTTCAGTTAAGGTCATTATGGTTCACTTAGGGTCCTTAGAGTACAGTTAGAGCCCTCATGGTTCAGTTGGGGTCATTAGGGTTCAGTTATGGTCTATAAGGGTCATTAATAGTCCTTTTGTGCCAGTTAGAGTCCTTAGGGTTCAGTTAGTTACACTGGTTTTTTTCATTAGCTTACGTTAGAAAAATCAATGTCACAGTGTCAGACTGTTGGACAACACTTAATTAATTAAAGTGGGGGCCAAATACATTAGGGGGGCCAAATACATTAGGGGGGCCAAATACATTAGGGGGGGCCAAATACATTAGGGGGGGCCAAATACATTAGGGGGGGCCAAATACATTAGGGGGGCCAAATACATTGGGAGGAGCCAAATACATTGGGAGGGGCCAAATACATTAGGGGGGGCCAAATACATTAGGGGGGGCCAAATACATTAGGGGGGGCCAAATACATTAGGGGGGGCCAAATACATTAGGGGGGGCCAAATACATTAGGGGGGGCCAAATACATTAGGGGGGGCCAAATACATTAGGGGGGGCCAAATACATTAGGGGGGGCCAAATACATTGGGAGGGGCCAAATACATTAGGGGGGGCCAAATACATTGGGGGGGGCCTTTTGTATCCATGAAGTGTACCATGGAAAAATATGGTCAGCTTATAGGGGTGGGCCATTTATTTAGGGGGGGCCAAATCCGTTTTGGGGGGGCATTTTAGTGAAACCGAAAGCATTAGTTTGAATGAACCAAATAGAAGGTATTTATTCCAAGATTCTTAATACTCTAGCAAAACTACATTCGAGTATGGCTAAGACATAAGGCCCGGTGACTTAAGAAAGAAACCGAAGTTTTATCACTTAAGGTTGCAAAATTGAGAACTTTATACCACCTATTTGTACCTAATTTAGATGCACAGCACTTAAACCTAAGTGCTAACCTTTTTCTACTTATTTTGACACTTTAGTAGACCTGGGACTGTAAATTCAGCTTAGGAGTCCCTCAAAACAACAATTTTTGAAATGAAAACCAATAAATTGCGAAGAATTGATATTTACTATGACTTTTCTACAAAATATTACCGTCGTTGGAATTTTAATGAATTAGACAAAAATGCAACATTGATGTCTATTTTTATAAATAAAATTTACTTTGATTTAAAAATTTTAAGCATCTATTTTGTTACCTACTTTGGACCTTTTCAGCACCTTTTTAACTACCTACTGTTTTGGGGTTACATTACATTGTTAACCTTTCGCTATTTATTATACGCAACGGATAAAACTTCACGGTAATGTTATACAATAATTATAATTTTCATTTAATTTTAAAATCGTAAAATCTACAAATTGTAATTTCATGTAAATTTAATTATAGGGGAACGGAAAATTATTTCCACGGGAAATAATTGCACTATCACAAAGTTCCTTTAGTCATAACTCCAATTGCATTATTCGTTACTTTGCTGAAGTTTCTTTATTACTTCACAAATAGAATGGTGAGTACTTTTAAAAATTCTAAACACACAAGTCTTAGTTTAATACATTAAACAATTAGAAAATTTGCATTCATAATTTGACAAAAATAATTTTCGTAAGATGGGAAGAAGACACTTTCAGCATTTGTAGGTTAAATAAGTGATTTGCCTTTTATCCAAGATGTAAAATAATTGTAGTCATTTAGTTCCTTAGTTAAAAAGAAATATAGCAATTTTGAAGGACCTATACCTGTACCCATATTTTATTATATATAACACATATAATAATAAATAGGTACAGTACAGTTTGGCTGATCATTTATTCGTATGGGATCTAAATCCTCAAATTTAGATATACTCCCAAAAAAATTTAACTTTTGATTTTGTTTACCCCCAGGTGGGCTAACCTTCTACACCCTCAGGCTTGACTCTAGAAATCAAATAGCCTTGATATTTTCCTATTGTTTATGCTTTAAGATAGACATCGTTGGACTCTTTTAGTTGCACACATTTGCTCTAGTAATTAAATTAGTTTCACTGACGTAAGTATTTTTAGTATACTGGCGTAGCAATGTAAATCCCATCCATTTATCTTTTACGTTATAATTCACACGAATGTCGCGTAGTAAATCCTTCAGTCTACATAATAAGTACTACTAATAATACTTGAAACTTCACTCATGACAATATCATATGTTTGGTAATAGCTATAAAATGTTTTCTGCATGCATACTTGTGTCGTACACATACTGCTTGTATACGTGTTTTACATGAAGAGAAATACGCAAACAATTAGTTCATATGGATATAATTTCATAGTTTGGGTATTATTGTTTGGATTTCCTTTCATTGATTACACACAATAATTCAGGCGCAAGCATTCATAAAGAAATTTAACTCACTAAGCTTTTAAACGGAAATTACAAAAATATTTTTGATTTCCGTGTTGTTTCTTAGTAATTGGTGATTCATTACATTAGTTCATTCTATGCCACAGTCTGCCTCTACATCAATATGAATATTATCCTTATAGTCAATGATTTCAGCAGGTCTCCTAGTCTATTCATTATTAAAACGTTAATTGTTTGAAAACCTTTCATCTGCGCATCTCAGTAATAAACTCTCCATTTAACTTGGCAATAAATTTGATTGTGATTTTTAGAAGCCATGGAAAGAAAAGAAAAGCAAAAAATAGTAGAAAATCTTCTTTACATTACCGAAAACACAAGAAATCTCAAGATGCTAATCATTAGTTTGGTTAGTGAGGGTCTTTTATCCATAAACGACAAACAAATTATTGTAAGTTAATAGTTAATACATTGTCAGTTTTGCTTACGACATTATAGTAGTATATCATTTTTTTTAAATAAGACCGAAATTTTCTTTGTTCCTACAGGAAAGTTCTCCTGAAGATTCAGAAAAGATTTATCAATTGTTCACGATGCTAATGAAATTGCCTAAATATAGGGAGTTGATAAGCATTCTGGATGAAACCGATAACCACCACATTGCCAATAAATTGAGAAATTTACATGTGCTTTCTTATCAGCATGATAACATGCAAGGTGAACTGTATCTTACACCGTGATTGAGACAATTGAGGTATTAACAATATTTTCTATGTATATAAACGCACAAAACGTTTTTCTGCAGTACGTATAGAAAAGAATTTTACTAAAGAAATTGTATAATGTGTGGTAATGGAACAAATAATGTGTGGTACAGGAAAGAAGTTATTTAAATATGAATTCAAAATTGAAAGCAAATTATTGAGTTTTCAAAAAAACAAAACATAAATAACTTTATTCTTGTAGCAGCTATATAGGTACAAGTGAAATGTAGTAAAAATATCATTTATATAAGCATAAATTTGTGAATCACATTTCACGTCTTAATCTATTTTCGAAGAAAGTAGTTTCAAACACTGAAAATTTGTCATGTCTGTATTGTCTCAACACGGCGAAATATTAATAAGACTATTCAGCCTTATTCTATTTAACTATATTTATCCCTATAAGCTAAAATGTATTTCTTTTAAATACAGAGCTTTTTGCAAACTCAAAGAAATGCCAAAGATTGAAGGATCTTTGACATTTGACATTATTGTCTTGTTTTCATCTTCTCTGAGTATTTCTTGCTTCAAAAGTATTTTCATGGTCAAAAACTATTTTCGAATATCAGATGACATTTTTTGTCAAATTTCAGCACTAAAGGGGTGACCAGCAATTGTCGTCCAGGGTGAATTTTACGGAGTCACAAAGGGAGAATCGCTAAATCGAAAAATCTACACACTAAAATTACTATAAAAGTTTTTAAAGTAATTTTTGAAATGCAGAACTTAGCTAAAACTAATTTTTGACCATAACCATTATTTGTCGGCCAGGTATAACCAGCTAAGATGGAAACAAAAAAATATGCATTTTTCAATCAGCGCAACCTTTAATCTAATAAATTTTACGAATTTCAATGAAACTCTGCCATCAACTTCCATTTTGGTACTCTTTTAAATGATGAAAATCTAGTTGAGATACCTTTACATTGGATACATTTTGCTAAAAAAAATTAGGCCTTTACTTTTACGTTTTTGGCATTTTTCATTCGCCCGATTATTTATTTATTTTTTACCTATAAATACTATTTACCAATTTAAATAAAAATAAGTGTTATAAATTTGTAATCCTCTTTCGGGTATACCCATTCCGTAGATATTTATCAAACCGTGCCATTTAATTCTTAATTTGTGTTTATGAATATAGGAACTTATTTCGGTTTCGATGATTCCACATCCACAACTCAAATGAATAGAAAAGAAGACAGCATAAATACCTACCCACAACAAGATTGCTTGCAACGTCTAAGTAAAATAACAATTAAACATCAAGAAAGTTGTAAGTTACTACTGCAAATAACTAAATAATAGCAAAACTAAACAAAGCCATTCAGCCAAATACGGCTAATCATTTACTTTACTAATCATTTACAAATACAATGTTAACAAAATTTATTATAACCAAGAAGTTTAAATACTATATATTTAAAACAGTTCGAGAGGTATTTTTTGGAGGCAAGACTCACTACAAAATTCTAGATGGCCATAGAAAAGAGCTGATACTATTAGGAGAGCAAAAGAATTGTACTTGGTCCCAGTCTCAT
This sequence comes from Yoshiicerus persimilis, assembly GCA_020352615.2. Classification (NCBI taxonomy): domain Eukaryota; kingdom Metazoa; phylum Arthropoda; class Collembola; order Entomobryomorpha; family Tomoceridae; genus Yoshiicerus; species Yoshiicerus persimilis. The sequence goes on from CM036940.2 coordinate 90,705,508, forward strand.
TCAAAACCTGTGATTATATTACATTTAAATGGGTCAAGTTTCCTAAATATTGAATTTGAGAAATCTTCCGGATTTCTTAAATCTTCAAAGGTCAATGCCTAACCCAAACTTGGTAATATCCATTCTTATCTCATCAAGTAAATTTAAATGTAAGGTTATTTTCTACAGAGAGTTAGAATTTCTCTGCCGGATGGAACTAGGTTAGGATTTGTCGGGGAAAAATCGAAAAGTAACGACTTCGAGATATACAGTGATGATGATAACATCCAATTCATCGTCAAGTTTAAACAGAAAATTTTCAAACCTTCCGAATTTTCTGTAAGTACACCTTAATTTACGAGTTAATAACTTTCATTGATTAAGCAAACAAATTTAATATATTTAATAATATTTGAAGTTAACCTAATTTTACCAATTGACAAAATGGATATATCATTATAGATTTACACCTTTTCTGATGGAAAGTTAGTCTGCAAGATATATCACAGTGGGATTACCAGAACTCACTTCTCAGTGGAAATAGTAGATACGATTAGTTCGACGACAAAGGCTTTGGTAATTGGATTGGTAATGTGCATTATGGAAGGAGACGCCGCCGCCGGGGCCGCTGCTGCCGGTGCTATTGTCGTTAGTGCATGTTAACACTCAGCAATGTCTACGTTGGTCTAGATGGGCCTGTGTGAATTTTAGGTGTTGTTTCAAATTTTACACTAGTTCCTGGTTTTAAAATCTTATGGATTAATAATCTTAATTTTCGACCTGATCACACCTCACTACTAACTGACAATAAGTGCAGAAATATTTTCCCCATTAATATATTTGCTTTATTATGATAATTTGTAATAATCTACCCCATTATAATATTATAAAAGTTGTAAATTAGTTTAAGATTAAATAATCTATTAATAAAAATTAATAAATGACGATTTCAGGAGATACATTGAATATGATCAGTCGATTTCCCTATTAAAAAGAGACGTAGCTTAAGAGAGGCTTAATAATAACATTTAATATTTGAATATCCGTTTTCCTTATTTTTACATGCTTAAATGTATTAAACCTACTCATTTTTTATATTTGCCCGTCTAAATTGCGAGCAACTAAGTTTACAATGTATACGAGATATTTTATACTCAGGGTATTGAGCCGTACCACAATATTCACTCCCTCTCTACAGTCTCTCTTAAAGATTACTGGAGGCCTAATTACTGCTATGATTAAGACATGATTACTGTGTATTGCACTCTACGCTTTGCTCGAAAATATTTATTCTTTATCACAAATTAAAACTGGCAGATTTAAATAACATATTTATGGTTATAATATGTACACATTTAGGTAAATGTAAAATAGTTTTTGAAAATAAATTTATTGCCAACAATTTATTATTATTATTATTATATTTTGTAAAATTTAAGTAAATAAGCATGGATTTGGTGAAAGAAGTTGATATTTCAGTATATTAATCATAATATTCAACGTTTTGGAAGAAACTTTTCAAGGCTTACAACGTACAATTTTAACTATTAACTCTAGGAACAAGTTTCATACGAATCGGATTGACCAAAATAAGTGTTAGGCTTGGAATTAGCTTTAAATCTTCGGTCTTATCTATTGTCTTAACATTAAAATCCCTTAATATCGACGCCACCTGCAACTTGACTTCCAATAGTTCCACGACAATTTTTTTATAAATTGCAAATTACCTTACTTTGACCACAATTTTTAAAATACATCTCTTTCCAGATACCTCTGGAGTCAACATTTGAAAACACATTTCAGATGACCTCGACAAATAATTACACACAAATATGATTTGATTTAAAGTCGAGTTGTTGCTTTGGTCGAGGATAAAGATCTCTCAGGAAATGGTATAATCGAGTCGAAAAGGTCAGTGCTTATAGCTACAAAAATCTAGATTTATTTGGGTTGGCTTGCATGAAAAATGGCGCGGGGAAGAAAAATTAGAAAGGAGAGTGACTATGAAGCTGACTCAACAATATGCACAGCAGATGCAAATAATGACAGATATGGTCCAGCCAAAGTTACTTATTCCATCATTAAGCAAAACGCAGACGTACTCTTCTTTCGCACAGTACACAATTTGATAGCAAGACCGAAAGCACAACTCGGCTCCATAATCCCATTCTGTTTGGCTTTTGGGTTATTATTGCAATAGTAATTATTATATTTACGGACAAATACCTAGATTTATTATATTTTTGGCTCGTCGTATACTATAATTGTATTACATATAAAAATTATATATAAATTTAAATATTTTATAAGAAAAAGTTTCTTATAAAGTTTCAGACAGTGTTGTGAATGTATCAGACCATGAACGCTTTGTTTGCATTGCATCGGGTGCATTCTTAGCATAATGCCCATTTCTACTCATGTATTCCATACTTTTTTCACCGACAATAATTATGTACAAGTGAATATCTAATTTCCTTTAAATCGTTCATGTAATGTTGGTATAATAATTCCAGGTCATCATTCCAGTTGTGTCATATAATTGAATATGTGATATGATTGCTTTATGAATAATAAAACCATACCATACAAATTACATTCTACTGCTCCAAAACTCGCTGGATATATCCCGTGGTAAAAACATGCGTCGATGGGCATATACTTTCATATGTAATAAACAATAATTACATGCTGAACAGGAAGTCAATTACCTCAAAACATTTTATTCCTACACAATACACGCAAGCACATATAATCGCTTTGGATTCGGTGCTTAAAAGTCTGGTCTTGCAACCCCAGAGTCTACGTAAAGCTTTAGTTTATGTGCGAATCAATTTCCATTTGTATAGTTATTAATTCGAGTTTTACCTTCTTACTGCATTACGTATATAACAAATACGTAAATAAAAAGTACATTTGTAAAATCTTAATATATTTGAACTTTACATTATATTTTTCTATTGTTTACTTAGGATTGAGATTTTTGGGCTTTTTTGGATGTCAAAATTTGCTGGTAAATAAATTGGTTTTATTACTAAATATTTATATTACAAATTTAAAGAAACTACTAATATCCACTGACGTAAATATTTATAGTAAAGTGTAACAATGTAAATATCTCGTCTATTTACCTTTTATGTCATAATTCGCAGGAATGTCGCATAATAATGTACTTCCGTCTTTCAATATTACATGTAATCTCTAATGACAATATCATATGCTTGGTTTTGCTCTTTTGGTAATCACCACACAAAATGTTTAATTGCATACGTGTGTCATACACAAGCAGCTTGTATACGTGTTTGGCATGAAAACAAATACGCAAACAAATAGTGGTTTCTTATTGATATAACTACGTAGTTTGGTATTATTGGTTGGATTTCCTTGTATTACATACAATGCAGGAACAAGCATTTACAAAGAAATTACCCAAATATTTATATTTCCCTGTTGTGTTTTAGTAATGTGTATGATTTAATGTGTCTTTATGAAAAAGGAATTTTTCAGTGTAGTAATGTAAATTTTCGTTTTGCATTTCGATTTGGTAAGTCATTCAACCTTTCTGTATGTCAGGTAATTTTTCTGTATGGCATGTCATTTTTCGGTATAGTTATGGTAGGCAAAACGTACTTACATTCATAATGACGGTACGGTATTTTTGTTGTACAAGATGAGGTAATTATGTAAACTGCATAAGATAAGCATCTGCTAAACAGTTGGCTTATTCGAGTAAAATATTGTAAGAATGTATTCCTTTGAAGTGCTTCGCCTCAAAAACAAACACGGCTTTCCAAAACTTCAGATTCAGAATTTAGTGACAGCGTTAGACCATCAAAACGAGGTAAAGTTGAGTACCAGTGGAGTTTTGTACAAATGTGTGACTCCGAACAGGAAGCATTAAACTATACCAAGCAAGAGTAGACAAAATATTATTCTAATGCCTGGACATCCCTCAAATAATAACACATTGGAATTCGTCACTAAGACGCTTTAGTAAACCCAAGTCTACTAAACCGTTGCTTAAATAAACAAAACATTTAACTTCGTAGTGTAAATATTGCTTATCATAACTATACCGAAAAATTACATGCCATACCGAAAAATTACCTGACATAAAGAAAAATTACATGACATAAAGAAAAATTACATGACATAAAGTAACATAATGTATACAGAAAATATACGTAATTATAAAGAAAAATTCCTTTTTAATAAAGACAATTTAAAAAGTACCATTTAGTAATTGGATATCCGAAGCACTAGTTGATTCAATGCCACAGTCTGGATCTACTTAAATATGAATATTATCCTTATAGTCAATTATTTCAGCAGATCTCTTAGTCTGTTCATTATCAAAATTGAAACCTTTCCACTACGTTTCTCGCTACTAAACTCAGTATTTAACCTGACCACTATTCGACTGCAATTTTTAAAAGCCATGGAAAGAAAAGAAAAACAAAAAATAATAGAAAATCTTCTTTACATTACGGAAAACACAAGAAATCTCAAGATTTTAATCATTACCTTGGTTAGTGAGGGCCTTTTATCCACAAACGACAAACAAATTATCGTAAGTTCACAGTAAATACATTGTCAGTTTTATTTACTACATTTTAGTACGGTATCAAACCTTTTAAATATAACCAACAATGGAATATTCGTTGTTCGTATAGGAAAGTTCTCCTGAAGATTCAGAAAAGATTTACCAATTGTTCACGATGGTAGTGAAATTGCCTAAATATAAAGAGTTGGTAAGCATTCTGGATGAAACCGATAACCACCACATTGCCAATAAATTGAGAAATTTACATGCACTCTCTTATCAACGTGATAACATCCAAGGTAAACTATATCTTTCACCGTTTTAAAAAATTTGAAAGCAAAGCTTGTTATTGAAACTGATTTTTATTGAAAAGCTCTAATGCAAATTATGCATGAAATACAGAATATAAGATGTAATTTTGCTTTATCCTTACCCCGCCTTAGTTTTCGTCAATTGAATTACATAATTATTGTAAAAGTTTAAATTACAATGCAATAAGAAAAACTCGTTAGCTTTCTTGTTTCTTTAAAAGAAATTTTGCTTCCAATATTGCAATCGATAATTGTTATAGGAATGGAATTGTCTTTTGTTGCCGTAATTAATGGAAAGTGTATTCGTTAATTAGGCGATTAAGATGAATATTTTAAATTGCTTCCACTATAGTATTTAAGAGTCTTAAACCATCACCTAAATCTGTGGCATATTTTAGATTTCAAGTGTACAATATTGTACTACAAATATTTGGCTCTCAATCCTCAGAATTCGAGCCAATTTGAAAAACAGTTAAATTTTATTTTTCTGCTTTCACTACCAGCACCAGCCTACCTCTTTACATATATATCACCATGGCAGCTATGTATCTTGCTATTTAGCCTTGTAATATATAGCTGTACTTAGGTTTCTAAGCTAAAATGTATTTATTTTAAATACAGAGCATTCATAAATTCAAAAAATGTCCTACATTAGAGGATCCTATTATCTTGTTTATATCGTCTCTGATTATTCCTAGCTCCAAAAGAATTTTTATGGTCCAAATCTATTTTGAGCTATTTTTGAATATCAGAAGATATTTTTTGTCAAATTTCGGCGTAGTAGGGGTAGCCAGTCTTTTGAATTATCTTTCAGTGTCAATTTTGCGCAGCCACAGTGAGAATCACTAGGTTGAAAACTCGGCACCCTCAGGCTACTAAAAAAGTTAAAATTAAAGTTACTTTTGCTATGCAGAACTTAGTTCAAACTAAGTTTTAACCATAAACATTATTTAGGGGCCATGTATGTATATCCAGTTAATATAAAAATGCCGATATTCGACATTTTTCAATCAGCGCGACACAATCCAATAAATTTAAACGATTTCGGTGAAATTCTGTCATCAATTTCCATTTTAGTACTCTTTTGAGTGATGAAACTCTAGTACATACCTTTATCTTGGACATTTTTTGCTAAAGAATTTTTATACCTTTACTTTAACGTTTTTGACATTTTTCATTCCCTAATTATTTACCTGTAAAGATCAACCAATTTTAATTAAAGTGAATGTTATAAATTTGTAATACCCTTTCGGGTATACCCGTTCCTTAGATATTTATGAAACCGTGCTATTTAATTCTCAATTTCTGTTACTGAATATAGCAAGAAGTTGCGGGTTGGATAAATTCACATCAAAAACTCAAGTGAATAGAAAAGAAGACATTATAAATCTGTACCCACAACTAGATTGCTTGGAACGTCTAAGTAAAATGACCATTAAACATCAAGAAAATCGTAAGTATATAATTAGATAATAGCAAAAGTAAAGAAACCATTCAGCCAAATATGTCAATGTTTTATTAATCGTTTAGCGTTTCGAGGCAAGGCTCGCTACAAAATTCTAGATGGTGATAGAAAAGAAGTGATACTTTTAGGAGAGCAAAAGAAAAGTTTGACCCGGTCGCATCCAAAACCTGTGATGATATTACATTTAAATGAGTCAAATTTCCTAAAGATTGATTTTGAGGATTCTAAATCTGTAGAGGTCAGTAACTATCCCCAACCTGGTAATATCCATTTTTTATCTTATCAAGGAAATTTAAATAAGAGGTATTGTCAATAGAGAGTTATAGTTTCTCTACCGGATAGAACTACATTAGGATTTGTGGAAACCAAATCGAAAGGCAACGTCTTCGAGATATACAATGGTGATGGTAACATCCATTTCATCGTCAATTCGAAAGAGAAAGTTTTTAAAGCAACCGAATATCTTGTAAGTATATTTTAATTTACGAATAAATAAATTTCATTCAGTAAGACAACAAACTTAAAATATTTAATAATAGTTGAAATTAAGCAAAATTTACCAGTTGACAAAATGAATATCATTATAGATTTACACCTCTTCTGATGAAAAGTTGGTTTGCAAGATATATCACAGTGGGTTTATCGGAAATGACTTCTCAGTTGAAATAGTAGATGCAATTAGTTCAACGACAAAGGCTTTGATAATTGGATTGGCCATGTCCATTATATGGGAAAGGAACAAATTAGCCGCCGCCGCCGCTACCACTGCCAGTCACCTATATCGTTAGGGCATGTTAACACTCAACAATGACCACGTAGGTACTTTTTATTGAGTATTACTGGTGACATAAGTACTTGTATGACTAAGGCATGATTACTGTGTATTGAACTCTATGCTTTGCGCTAAAATGTTTATTCTTTATCACAAATTAGTAATGGTAGACTTAAATAACCATAATTGTTAAATAACCATTTATAACCATAAATAAATTTATGGTTATAAATAATAAAAATTTTGCAAAATGTAAAATAGTTTTTGAAAAGAAATTTACTGCTAACAATTGATTATTTTTATTACTTTGTTCAATTTACGTAAATAAGCATATGAATTTAGTGAAATAAATTGATATCTAAGTGTATTGATCATATTTTATGTTTTGCTGGAAACTTATACTTTTCAAGGCATGCATGGAACTTAAAAGTACAATATTAACTGATAACTCTAGGAACAAGTTTCATACGAATCGGATTGACCAAAATTAGTGTTATGCTTGGAATTAGCTTCAAATCTTCGGCTTTATCTATTGTTTTAACATTAAAATCCCTTAATACCGACGCCACCAGCAATTTGACTTCCAGTAGTCCAAACTTTTGACCTAAATATAGTTAATCAAACGTACTAAAAAAATTATTCAGGTATATAATCATCGAGACATATTTACTAGTTCAATATAGTTTGATTTCGAATTCAGTTTTGATTACCTATGCAATTTCGGGGTCCAGCAGAAAATGGGATAAATGCACATGGGTGTCTACCAACACAGTTTTCGGGCAAAAATCTGTCGGGATCAAATTTTTCAGGATCTGGGAATGCTTTCGGGTCTTTGTGTAAAACAGATATGAGGATAGAGGCTTCCAAGCCTTTTGGCAATACAATTCCATTGTCTAGGAAAATGGATATCGAGAAAGTACAAATTATTTATCATAATTATGATACTCCTACTTACAAGGTTATTACATCGATAACCATCTAACATCATTTACAGACATATTTTCAAAAGAAATCCTAAAACTGCAATTGATCGAGTAAAATTGGCATAATAAATCAACAAATACAAATAATTACACACCAAGATGGAGTTCGCTCTGAAGTCTGCGCATAAATCCTGATACAGCAGGATACAATCTTAAGGTTTCCTTGACAAACCTCTCCAAGTACTTCATTTGGGAAAGATCCGCTGAAGAAATATATCCATTATGGTTATCTTTACTAAATATAGTCTCAAGTTCTTCTTGAACTCCCTTTTGATGATTTGGATGGGTAGCCATCATAAAAAGTACAAAGTTAATTGCAGTGGCAACAGTGTCATGGCCCTAAGTTAATCAAGATTTTAATGGTATTAATAATTATTAATCAATTTTTATTTTTTTATTTATAAATATTTATAGCTTGTACGAATTGCACTCACCGCAGCTCCAATGGTTATAGTTTCCTCAGTAATACCCTCCATATCAAGGCTTTTGTCAGTGTCAGCGGCGTCAAGAATAATATCCAAGAATGTTTTTGGTCCATCAGAGTAGCCAACGGTCCCATCCTGTCGCTCTTTTATTCTTTGGCGGATAATCTGAAGCAATGACCAAATTTTTTTATTTAACCAATTCTCTATTTTTAAATGTTGACCATTTACTTACATTTCTAGTGAAATCATGAGAGTGTTTTTTCAATTTAGCCATCTTCCTTCCCTCTGGTAAATTCCAATACAGCCATTTAGCACGATACCACGGTCTGTACATTCTAGTAGAAACTCCCTTTATTCCACTGTGCCAAAATGTATTAAGTAAACTAAATTTAACGGGCACTCTTAAGGTTTCGCTAACGTCATCCTTAATAGTCACATGACTATAAGGATTTATTTTAATATAAAGTTAATATTGTTAGGGTTAATTATTTTAGTGAGGTTAGCTGTTAAAATTATTCATTTTATTTAGATATAAATGTTTATTTTCAGAAATTAGAAAACGAAAAAGGGAAGCCTACATTTCCATGGCATGATGAATCTCGGAAAATTCGTTTGTCTGTGCCTCCACCTTAGTCCCCGCTGCTGCCTCTGGAACGTTTAATTTAATTCTAGTGTTACCTCAAGTAATTAGGTAAAAAGTTGTGCTGTCATTTGTATTCTAACCTAGAATGATATCCAAAGAGCATCTTGTGAAGAAAGTAGAAATGTCCTGAAAGCCTTCGTTTTCATTTTCAATGTGGTCGAATTTGTCGTGTAAGAGTTGTACCATGACCAGACTCTGCTCGTTAAAAATTCTAATAAAGTTATCAAACATTTTGAAAGTAAATGCCGTGTTGATCAGCTCTCGGCGATGTTTCCATTTTTTGGCTAAGTGAAATTAAAAATTTGATAATTGAATGTTAGTGGTTTAAAATAATTCAAAATATATAGCTTAGAATGTAGTTCCGAAGGTAATGAATACGAAAAGTTATGGTCTTACGTTTTGAAGTTACTAGCCCATCTCCTAAATATTCTGCGATCATAGGATACCCATAGCCTTTCTCCAAGTGATCCGTATTTTGTAAAACTTTCTGAAAGATTTTACAAGTCAAATGATTATTAAAAATATTATAATATCTACTCACCAAATTTTTTCCTGGAAAATGTAATTTTGTTCAATTTATACTTACGGAAGCGGTTTCTGCGGTAATCATATACGCCATTTTGGGTCCCAAATCCGACAAAGAAAGTACGAAACACCCAACGTGTCGAAATTTGCTTGCAATTTTATCCATGGCCCCAAAATATTCTGAATAGAAATCAAATGCCGGATAAAACAAATACTCTATCTTTCTTTAAAAGAGACGTACGTAATAGACATATTTTAACTCTTCGTATAATATATTACCGAATACAAAACTTCTTCTTACCATGTTGTTTCAACCCGGCAAACAAATACAGGTGTCCCAATAGTGGCCATCTAGGTGGACCCGGAAGTGTATTCAATATCTTATTCCATTTAGAGATTTTAGATCGCAAATTAATAATTTTACGGAAAAGTACTACTAGGACACCAAATATAACAAGTGTCCATAGAAATGTCATCTTGATCTGTTAAAAATTGCTGAAGTGAGTAAACTGCAACAGTATTTAAAATTTACTAAAGAAGGTTGGAAAGTAATAACAGAAAAATGAAACACTAACGTTATGTTTAAACGACTTTATACGGAGTAATCAGTTTTTGTTTATCAGAATCCCACTTCACCAACTTCAAACTGTAAACAACTACATTATTTGCGTTTCACAAACAACACTTGTAAATAATTGAATATATAAAACTACCGCCCCTATGTTTACTGGAGATAATAATTCTTTGCTTTCATCGCGAAAAATCCACGACCTCCGAAATCGTAATTCTCATTTTCTGCCCCAGGTTTTATCTTTCGCAGGATATAATGGTTTCCAAAATGCCACACTGAAAATAGCTTGCAAAAAGGGACCTTTAGTTGTTTCCAAAAATCCCATCTCTAATAGTTTCGAAAAATGTCATCAATAATTGTTTGCACAAGACCATTTTCCAAAATTAAACATTTATTGCACACTTATTGGCAGAGGTATTATCCAAAAGTATTGTTCTCGTAAAATTTTTGAAATAATCAAAGAATCTTGATCTAATACAAATTCATCTGGAAATACAGTGCAATTTGTTTTAATTTCTAACATTTTAAAAATTTACGATAAACTATTTTTAACATCTTGGGTTTGTACGTCAAGATTTACGGTTCTTCAAAAGCATCAATAGTCATAAAGGCTATATTTATGATGAAGGATGATGGTTATAAAGCAGCATTTTTATCAGTCTGATAATATTCTTATATAAAGCAATTGAAAGCCGTCAATCATTCAAACATAAGAGATAAGTATATGGGAATGACCAGGAAATGGTATTATTAAATATATAAATTAAACGCAGGCACATATAGTCATTATATTTGATAGTCCAGTTGCATAATAACGGTGGGAAGCTATATTCGTGAAATGAAATCCACAGTGTGCCTTTGCAATGGTAGGATTCTTTATATATCCATCCACAGATGATCATGACTTTGACATTGAGACTCCGAGAGCTAATAATATTTATGGCGTGCTAGGTTAAGTTTTATAGTACGATAAATATAAGCATATGTATAATGTATATGCATATATCTATAAGCAAATAACTTCCTTTTAGATTTCGCTCTCAGTGCGTCAGTAATATAATAACTAACGAAAGGGAGAATTTTATCTGAAATAATATATTATGCAATGCAATTACACATTGTGTATATATCTAATTGAATCGACTTTCTGAAATTCTGCATCCAGTTTACGGAAGGTCAGTATTTTCTCTTTCCTTTCTGAAACTTTGATTTCAGTTTGAAAAAAATTACCCAATTCATCATTTATAAGATGTTTTCGATGAAATTAAGTGATTAAAAAGCGTGCGTCAAAAATAAAAAATAGGAAAAATATATTTCCCCAATGTTTGTGATTTGTTTTCTATCTTCAATTAACTAAATAAATTTGAAATACATTAACAAGTTTGTGCTCCATATTCATTTGCAAAACACAATGTTATTATTTTTTTGGACTTTTTAAAATGGCAATACGAAATTTTCTTCGTCATCAAAAAGTTTACATTAAGATTTATGGTTAAAATTTAGGCAATATTTATTAGTATGCCAAAACAAATGTTTTAGATCTATAAATTTTGTTTATATTAAAATTTATTGTAAACAATCAGCCTTGCATTACTACCAGTGGCCCAGAGAACCATACGTTGTCCGCAACATGATTTGAGTTCATCTGCAGAAAATTGTCCCTAGTTTCTATGTTCCTTAAAAGTATTGGTCTTGCGTAAATAGTGAGTCAGCAGATGAGTACGTTCAAACCAAGACATAATATTCCACTAATGCTTACCATTACAGATATGAAGTAATTCGTTTGTATTATGCTGACAATGTGAAGTGAAAGTTGCTGTGTCAACTCTGATATCTGCATCAGATAATTAAAGATGAATTAAATTAGCACGCAATGAAAACATGAAATGATTGTTTAGAAGTGTAGAATACCTTAGTTTATATTATACAGTGCATTGCTACTTCTTATCTTTTATGCTAACAATGCGATTGCATTTGTTCTTGTGTTAGCCGTGTAGGTATAGGTACACTACAATACATATTTTACTATTTACAAGAATACAATCACTTACGCTATTAACATGTATTGTTTTGTCCAGCATGCACTAACTTATAAGTATTTTACCTGACTATCTTATGTTTTAGTATACCTATGACAATTACTTACCTTTTTAATTATTATTTGACTAAAACTAAAACTTTATGTAAATTAGGATAACATGAACTCACTCATGATTGTTTGGCCATAAGAGCCCATATATAAGACATTTCTCTAATTGTACTTTTGAAATAGCATATTAATTACCTATCTAAATAAATATTAATATGTGAATGGTATTGGAACTGAAAAACTATAAAAGGAGAAACAGAACCTCCACTCCTTGTCAGTTAGTGCTAGCCTGTTCTCGGTGAACACTCTCTGGCCTAGACAACTGGTTTTGAGTTGCATTACGAGACAACTGGTTATGAGTTGCATCTTCACTACGTCAACTGGTTGTTAGTTGCATATACTCTAGCCAACTGGTTATTAGTTGCACCCGTACTTGCTAACTGGTTATAAGTTGCATACCTAAGCTAAGCTAAGCAATATACTTATACTTATATGTATTATTTTCTATAAATTATTATATGCTCATTGTCATTTATTGGTCCTTTTTCATTACAAATATTAAATAAATTACCAAGGACTTAAATTGTACACAAATTCTAATACAACCTTTATTTGCTGGCAGTACACGAAGACATACACTCAAAACCCCATACCGAAATTATTGCATCCAACACGATACCACGTATAGCCCAAAACATTGGTCCTTCGAGCCGGATTCAGATTTACGCCCTGAAGCCAAAAACAATCGGGACACTATACTGGCGCTGTGTTTGGATTCCCTACTAACGATACTGGAACAAGGAAATTCATCTTCACCGTGAGCAGCACTGTGCGCAGTCCTCATTGAGCGTGCTTGAGATTACTTAACCAGGAATCAGAAAAAGTAGAAATCTACCTCACTACAATTCAATATGGATAAACTCGTGAAGAGGCGGACAGCCTTGAAGGGGAGAATCACCCATTTGAAGAATTCTGTTGACAGCCATGCTACTGCACCCCTTAGCATCACCTCAGTGGAAACAAGTTTGAGAAGAGTAGGAGGCCTGAAAATGGAAAACGATAACTTGTATCAAGCTATCGTAGAATTGTGCGCAGACGAAGCCGAAATTCGGACACATGAAGCCCCGTACACTGCCGAAGAGGAAAGACTGTACGATTGTGAAGTCGCACTGAATGATATTCAGAAATCCCACACTCCCCCGACAAGCAGCACTAGTTCTGCAGCAGGGAGTGCACATGGAGGAAGTGGATCAGGTAGCCATTCTGGAGCAGGCATCAACGATGTACGATTGCCTAAACTGGAACTTCCCTCTTTCTCAGGAAGCTTGCAAGACTGGATGTCGTTCCATGATCTGTTTAAAGCATCCGTCCATAACAATACTAAGCTAAGCGGAGCCCAGAAACTGCAGTACCTGAAGGCAGCTGTTAAGGGTGAACCAGCCTCGCTTATCCAAGCGCTTCAGATCACCGATGTGAACTATGACGAAGCATGGAAGACGTTGAAGCTCCGGTACCAAGACAAACGTGAGCTGATCAACCATCAATTTGACCGCCTCTTTAGCATTCCTGGCATTACGAGTGAAAACCCAGGATCATTGCAGAAGATGAGCGACCGAGCAAGAGAATGTACCCGATCAATAGAGATTCTTGGAGTATCACGAGAGGACGCTTACGACTTAATCGTCACTCATCTGTTAATGAAGAAATTGGATCCTGAATCTCGATTGCAGTGGGAACGAATGCTCACCAAAGGCCAGCTGCCATCTTTAGACGACTTTTGTGACTTCATGGATCATCAAGCCAGAGTTACAGGAAATGTGAAGGCATCATCCATGAAGTCAAGGCAGCCCCAGGAAAATAGAAAGCAGGCAGCAGTCCACCATGGAAATGTAGATGCTGTTCCCTCAAAAAGATCCTGTGTTCAGTGTAGCAAGAATCACCCCTTGTGGCAATGCGAAGAATTTGAGAAGCTGTCTCACGACGATAGATGGCGTACAGTGATGGCAAAACGACTTTGCCATATCTGTTTGAATGTTGGACACAGGAAAGATCAATGTAAGAGTCAGAGATCCTGCCAGCATTGTAAGAAGCCTCATCATACTCTTCTTCATAAGGAAAGGCAAAAAGATGTCCAACCTCCTTCAACGCCATCTACATCTACTCCAGTAGTAAATTATCACTCTACGACCGTTAATGCTTACAGATCACAGGGACTTCTATCAACAGCCTTGATGCGGGTTCGAGATAGCACAGGAGAATTTCAAATATGCAGAGCTTTGCTGGACCAAGGAGCGGAAACAAGCTTTATGACCACAAGCTGCGCTACCCGACTTGGAATTCGTCGCCGAAGAGTTGATGTTCCACTTGGCGGCCTTGCTGATTCAAGTGCAGGGACATGTAAGACAATGGGAACTATTGAATTTAGTTCTTGTCACGCTGTCCAACCATCATTCCAGATTGATTGCCTATTAATGAAAACTTTGACAAGAGATTTACCTTCTTCATCGATGACTAAGAGGAATTGGAAACACCTACAAGATCTGGAATTGGCTGATCCCTTCTACTGCGAGAGTCGAAAAATTGACATCCTTCTAGGTTCAGATATAGTGTATGACCTCTTTCAATCTGGAATACGAAAAGGCCCTCTAGGTTCACCTGTTGCTATCAAAACGGCGCTGGGATGGATACTTGGAGGGAAATTACTAAATGAAAAACCGACTCCTGCTGTACTCAACCATTTTGTAAAATGCGATTTGGACGCCACCTTGAAGCGGTTCTGGGAGCTAGAGGAGATACCTCAGACAAAGCTTCTCACCGCAGAAGAAAGGGCTTGTGAGGATCACTTTGCCCAATCACATACGAGAGATGACTCTGGAAGGTACACCGTTCGACTTCCGTTCAAGTCTGACTGCAACCCAATCGGAGAATCAAGAAACATGGCGGTTAAGCGCCTAAAATCTGTTGAACGACGACATGCAGCTGATCCTACTTTGAAGAATGAGTATCACCAAGTCATCAATGAATATTTAGATTTGAAACATATGGAGCTTGTCCCAGAAGACTGTCTTCAGTCCACGACGAAATACTACATGCCACATCATGCAGTGATTAAGGAATGTAGTTCAACGACTAAACTCCGTGTTGTTTTTGATGCGTCCGCAGTCTCCTCATCAGGAGTATCATTGAACCAGAACTTGCTGATTGGACCAAAGCTACAAGACGATCTTGTAACCCTTCTAATTCGGTTCAGGAAACATAAGGTCGCCTTCACTGCTGACATCGCCAAGATGTACCGTCAAATCAAGATGGACGACAAAGATGTTGATTTTCAGCGGATTGTTTGGCGAACAAGTCCCACAGAACCTATCCGAGACTATAGACTGACAACAGTGACATTTGGAGTCTCAGCTGCCCCTTACTTGGCGATCAAAAGCATTCAGCAGTTAGCCGAAGATGAAGGAACCGTTTATCCAGAGGCTGCTGCCATTGTTCGAAAAGACTTCTACGTTGACGATCTGATGTCTGGAGCTACAACAGAAGAAGACGGTCTTCAACTTCAAAAACAATTGATTGAATTGTTGTCCTTAGGCAAATTGGAACTACGGAAATGGTCCTCCAACTCACCAGCACTTCTTTCAGCCCTACCGGAGAATATGAGAGAGACCAAGTTCCCGCTTTCCATTGACGAAGATGAAAGTGTCAAAACACTAGGACTAAAATGGCATCCAGCTACAGATCTCTTTTGTTTTAAGGTTGTCCTCTGCAGTGAAACCGGGATAACAAAAAGAAAAATATTATCAGAAATTGCGAAGGTCTTTGATCCATTGGGTTGGTTGTCACCAGTTACAATCACAGCTAAGATTCTGATGCAGCAGATGTGGAAGGAAGAATTCGGTTGGGATGAGCCACTTTCTCCAGAACTGCAGGAAAAATGGATGGACTACAGACTACAACTACCAATGATAGAGGACGTAAGAATTCCAAGGTACATTTGCCAAGAACAATCAGTGAGAATTGAGCTTCATGGTTTCTGTGACGCCTCTGAAATTGCATATGGTGCTGTCATCTTTATTCGGACTATCAATGCCTCTGAAGATGTAACTGTCCATATGATCGCTGCTAAGAGCAAGGTTGCTCCTATAAAACAGGTCACCATTCCACGACTGGAGCTTTGTGGCGCTGTTCTTCTCGTTCGACTGCTGAAATGTGTACAGAACTCTCTTGATCTTCCTGTGGACGACATCTTTGGATGGACTGATTCAACTATCGTTCTTTCTTGGTTAGCATCTTCACCACATCGTTGGAAGACCTTTGTTGCTAACAGAGTTTCAGAGATCCAAGATGTCATCCCTCGAAGCAACTGGAATCATGTGAAGACTGATGAAAATCCTGCTGATTGTGCCTCCAGGGGGATTCCTGCCTCGTCCTTGTCAGAACACTTGTTATGGTGGAAGGGACCTAGTTGGCTATCTCTCTTAGAACTCCCGACTTCAGCAGATTCAATTCAGCCGATGGACAATTTCCCGCTATCAGAAGAACGAGTCGCAATAAAAATCTTCCAAGTTCACTGCAAGGATTCAATGCTGTATCGTTTTTCAAAGCTATCAAGGCTTCTTCGAGTGACTGTGTATTGCCAAAGATTCATCTCAAACATACGAAAGAAACAGAAAAAGGAATCTATCGATAAGCTTGGTCCTTTGTCAGCAGATGAAATTCATACGGCCCTTCACTTTTGGATTAAGACTGTTCAACATGAAGAGTTTTCTGAAGATATCTCTGCATTAAGAAAAAGTAAAGATGTTCCCTCTAGGAGTAAACTGAAGCAACTTAATCCGTTTATAGATGACGCTTGTGTACTTCGAGTTGGTGGTCGATTGAAAAACGCTGCTCTTAGTCCTGACGCCAAGCATCAGATACTGCTGCCTAAGAAACATCATTTGACTACTCTAATTGTTGACGATCAACATATCAAATCTCTTCACGCAGGTCCTCAAGCGCTTTTAGCCGAACTTCAGCAGAACTATTGGATCCTGTCTGGCAGAGATGTCGTCCGGCACTTTATCCATGGCTGTGTGAGATGCTGTAGGTTCCGAGCACAGTGTGCTCAGCAACAGATGGGAAATCTTCCAAGCCACAGAATCACACCAGCGCCACCTTTCCAAAGATGTGGAGTTGACTACGCTGGACCATATTCATTGACGTTGAGAAGTGGACGTGGCCAACGGGCCTATAAATCATACGTTGCTCTTTTTATCTGTTTAGTTTCTCGAGCCATCCACCTGGAGCTTGTTTCTGATATGACGACAGACACATTTCTTGCAGCCCTGAAGCGTTTCATCGCCAGACGTGGTAAACCGACTGATATCTATAGCGATTGCGGTTCAAACTTCGTTGGCGCCAAGCGGAATCTGGAGGATCACCTGAAACTAGTGATGTCAGAGCCTCACAACGTTGCTGTCCAAGATGTCCTGGCAAGTGAATCCATCAGATGGCACCTGAATCCACCCTCTGCACCTCACTTTGGAGGACTTTGGGAAGCTGGCGTGAAGTCAATGAAATTTCATCTCCACCGGGTCATTGGAACAACCACACTTACCACGGAAGAGATGGGAACTCTGCTTGCTCAAGTAGAAGCGTGTCTGAACTCCAGGCCAATTACAGAACTTTCAAGTGATCCAGCTGATCTACTTCCTTTAACACCTGGACACTTTCTTATTGGACGACCTCTAACGGCTGTAGCTGAACCAGGACTACTCCATCTGAAGGAAGGTCATCTTTCACGTTGGCAACGAGTGCAACAGCTATACCAACATTTCTGGAAGCGATGGTCCATGGAATATTTGAATCGACTACAACAACGAAATAAGTGGTTCCCGAAATCAGACAACCTGACTATTGGACGCATCGTTTTGATCAAGGACGACAACCTTCCTCCAGCACAATGGAAGCTTGGTCGTATACTTGCAACGTTTCCAGGCAAGGATGGACTTACAAGAGTTGTTAGTGTTAAAACTGCTACAGGAGAACTTCAACGCCCAGTTGCCAAGTTGTGTGTACTACCCCCCTTAGATGACTCATAATTGTTAAAGATTTGAATACTTGTTATGTTGTTTTGTTTGTTAAAATGGGACATTTCAAGGTGGGGAGTATGTTTAGAAGTGTAGAATACCTTAGTTTATATTATACAGTGCATTGCTACTTCTTATCTTTTATGCTAACAATGCGATTGCATTTGTTCTTGTGTTAGCCGTGTAGGTATAGGTACACTACAATACATATTTTACTATTTACAAGAATACAATCACTTACGCTATTAACATGTATTGTTTTGTCCAGCATGCACTAACTTATAAGTATTTTACCTGACTATCTTATGTTTTAGTATACCTATGACAATTACTTACCTTTTTAATTATTATTTGACTAAAACTAAAACTTTATGTAAATTAGGATAACATGAACTCACTCATGATTGTTTGGCCATAAGAGCCCATATATAAGACATTTCTCTAATTGTACTTTTGAAATAGCATATTAATTACCTATCTAAATAAATATTAATATGTGAATGGTATTGGAACTGAAAAACTATAAAAGGAGAAACAGAACCTCCACTCCTTGTCAGTTAGTGCTAGCCTGTTCTCGGTGAACACTCTCTGGCCTAGACAACTGGTTTTGAGTTGCATTATGAGACAACTGGTTATGAGTTGCATCTTCACTACGTCAACTGGTTGTTAGTTGCATATACTCTAGCCAACTGGTTATAAGTTGCATACCTGAGCTAAGCTAAGCAATATATTTATACTTATATGTATTATTTTCTATAAATTATTATATGCTCATTGTCATTTATTGGTCCTTTTTCATTACAAATATTAAATAAATTACCAAGGACTTAAATTGTACACAAATTCTAATACAACTTTTATTTGCTGGCAGTACACGAAGAAATACTCAAAAACCCATACCGAAATTTATTGCATCCAACACGATACCACGTATAGCCCAAAACAATGATTCTTGTCTTACAAAATGTAGTGTTAGTTTCTCGAGCTTCGCTTCCTTCCATGCAGATGCATACAATATGTAATTATAATTTTTTTCATTAACTAATTTGTTTATTACCGAAGTGAAAGTATTATATTATTTACACATACCTCCAAATATGATTAAAACCTGATCAACTACTTTAAAACAATCATCAATAACGGTTTCAGAGAAATAATAAAATAGTATTATTTAATGAGGTAATTCATTACGAAGATATTTAATATATTCACCGATTACGTTTGCATTTTGGAACTTATACGATAGGTCATACCGACAAAATGTTTCCAAATACGTTTATAAGTATTAGCCTCGTGAATGTTCTCAGAGTTTCCTAGTCCGGGTATATGGCACATTACACGGCTATCTGTAAAACAAGTTATTTAAGAATATCATTTAAAGAAACCTTAAAATGCCACAACAATTGAATTTTTTCAAATATTTGCAATTTTTAGTCTCTATATATTCACTTGGAATATGACCACGTATATTCCCTTCCATTCTTATTCAAATAGGCTGATTTTAAATAAATTGAAATGCAATTTCTTTAAAAGCTGCATGTCTAGCTAATTGTATTGCCTTTGGTAGCATAAGTACAACCCTTTGCTTGAAATCTCCTACGGGAGCCAATTTATTTTCTTTCTCTAACAAAATGCCGTTTTCGAAATACAGAAAAGAGAGATCATATTCTCATCCCTTGTTGGTTGTCCTACCATGACTACATAAACATACAATATACTTTGTTGAAATTAGGATTGTATTACTCTTTTGCAAAATAATTACACGAAATGCGCCGAAAGAGCTAGAAAATAATCCAACAATTACGACTATTTCAACAGAAAATAACAAAAATTATTTTACAAGTCAATTTACCGAAAAGGTGGTTCATATTCGTCACTGGTACAGTATCCATTGAAGCAGACGTAGCCAAAATCACATTCCCCACGTACTTCGCAACTTCCATCCGAGTTTTGATGAGGTAAACTGTGAACTATCTTTATAAAGAATACTAGTACTGCCACATGAAGTAACTTTATTAGAATTGAACTCATGATACATCGAAAACAATATGCGTAAATAATTTTTGATAAAAGAGACTAATTTTTTAGCTAAGTAGAAGATATATTTCTGTTTCAGTGATTCCTATGCTACTCACAAAAGCAGAATGAAAAGAACTGGTGAACTGTTGGTACAGTCTTGAAGTGAAAGTTCTTTGCATGTGTACAAATAATTCAATTATGTAAATTTAAGTGTGAAAACCCATATATTATGAAACCTAATATCTATCTATGATCTACTGCCTGATATAAGAAGATGATTGCATTACCTTTTGTTTCATATGAGAATACAGGTTATCAACGATATTTTTCATTTTTTATTTCTACATAACTTTTAACACTTTTGTTTACCATTGTTTACATTAATTACGCTTCTTAGTTTCCTATGCCTTTTTAAAGAAAAAATAGAATTTTCTAATTGTAAATCTTACAGTAGACACTAAAATGTATAGCACTAATAGAGTAATGGATAGTGCAAAAATTACTGTGTCGAAAGAGTGATATTGAAACCAATTTAAGTCTCTTGTTGGAGAACGAAGATGTTTTGCTCCTTTGTGTCGCATTACATACTCCGTCCAGTACACTGCCGTTTCCAATGGATTTTGAGGTCGGTCCCGATAAACGGAAGACAATTCCTTTGCACGGTTGGTATACCTTAAAATTAATAAATGCTGAATAATTTGTTTACTTATCATTCAATCGTCAAATATTAAAAACTCAAATACCACATATTACAAATTTATTACTTTGGATCATTTAGAATTTTATTAATAGACTCAAGAAGACTTTCTTCAGTCAAATCTCTGTACTCAAGGGTTAAAGCGTATCCTAAGTGTGTACTTTGCTTCATATTTGTGTCTTGGTCAGAAAACATTGGTATTCCAACCAAAGGAACGCCATGATAAGCTGCTTCTACTGTACTTCCAAGACCACCATGTGTAATGAACATTTTAACATTCGGATGCCCTAAAACATCTTGTTGAGGCAACCACTTTGCCAATTTAATATTTTCTGGCAAATCTCTCATTTCTTCTTCCCATTTCCATAAAACCTTTTGCTTTAATTTCGAGAAAACATTAACAAATATTTTTCTAAATGACTCTGGCGTGGCTTGTGCATCAATAATTGACCCCATGCTGAAATATATTACTCCTTCTTTTCCAGCACTGCTCAAAAAGTCATCCAGTTCCTACAAAATAAATAATAACGCCAATAAGATTAATTTACCAAATCATGTTCTAATCTCTGCAGTTTCTGTTATCATTCAAAACCTAAAAGTTAACATTAGATAGCAATTAGTACAAGTGAGCTCAACAATATCAGTTACATTTACACAAATTGTTCAACCGTACTCAAGAATATAAAAAAAAACATAAGTACATTATGTTTGAACTGTGACACAGAAAAAATATACAACAATGTATACTAAATTGCACACTAATTATACAAATGGTCATTGTTACATATAAATTATGTTGATATGGAAAATTTACAGTCGATGCTCTAAAATATTGGCCCTATGAAGTAAACCCTAAGAGAACATACTTTACCTTCGGCAAAGGTTTAGCGAGCTGGCATGCCATTCCTCCTACTTCGATGACATCTTGTGTAAAATTAAATATTTTATTAGCTAATGACAATTTAAATACTTAAATATAATTTTCAAATAACAAACAAGGAATAATGACAAACCTGGTAAAAATGGACGAGGAGAATTAAGTGTTGCATGACTGTTGGACAAGATTAAACTAACATTTTTTCTAATTTGTGTGATTGAAGGAGTCTCTTCCCCAAAAACGCCTCGGTAAATTCTTTCCAATTCAGGTAAGTAGAACCAGTTTAACCTGGTGTCCGATCTTATTTGACCAAATAAATTGTACAACCTTTCGAAGAAATTCATCTGGTCACTATAACCGAAAAATATATTAGGAACAAATGACGCTGGTGCTGGTGTTCCGGTCGCATCAGATGTCCATTGCAGTGGAGGAAACGGACTCAAAATAATAAATGGTGCTTTTAAGTGATAAACAAGTCCGTAAACACATTCGTTCATAACAGCATTGATGAATACCAAATCATACTTTTCTTTGATCAAATTTTGAACTTCTTGCATTTGGTAATACTGTCTACATACCTCTGTTGAAATGTGTGCAAATGAAAATGAACTGACATGCTCTTGCTTAGTCCGCTTGCGAAAGACATTCATTTCTTCCATAGACGACGAACTTTCGAATTTCATTCCAAGTATCTCCTTAATATTTTTGTGAGGTTTTGATTTTATTGATGTAACGGTAGTAATTGAATGACCTCGGTTTGCTAGCTCCACGATTAAGGGTTCGTAAACCTTCATGTGACTCTTGCTTGAGAAAAAAGACAAAAGTATAATTTTTTCTCCATTGCACTTTGACAATTTATTTTCCGCAACAAAAATTAATACTATTTGCGCTAAGAGAATTGGGAATTTCATTTTTTCCTCTCCGTGAAATGAATTCTTGTTTATCTACACTTAACTATTATTTCAAAATAGAAACTGTGTTTACTTTTGCAACTAAAGTCACATTCGCCTTGTGTTAGATAAATAACTTGTGTCACAGTTTTAATGCAATAATTAAATCAAGGTTTCTTGATTTACCATTTCCCACTCAATTTTGTTGGACACCTGGGAAAGTGGGAAATGTGGGAAAAGTGGGAAAACCGGGAAATTTCTGGGAAATGAAAAAGTCCTATGGGAAATGATTCCCAGTGGCTACGGAGACTTTCCGCGGCTAGTCTCATGTTTATTCAAATGAATTCAGAATCATATTGAGAAAACCTTTCTCTATTTTCATATTTAGTTATCCACGCAGATTAGATTCACAATAGAAATCTATAGAATTGAGTTCTACTATTAAGAAAATAATTGTAAGTGATTTTTTTTAACATTTATATTAAACTTATTTATGAATAATTCTTCTTTCAGATGCACAACACAAGAAATGCATCACAAAAACAAAAATAGCTTTGCTGTGGATGCCCGTTGTATTTTCAATTGGCAGTCAGCCTTAAAGAGTTGTGTTCAACTACTAGCAAAACAATGTTGTCACAAGGTTGTCACTTATTGCCACAAGAGCCATCAGAACATTAATTTATTTATAAGGCTAGGCTAGAGTTTCAGAAAATTCATAGTAGTTAGCTATCAAATGGACACCCTTGTTGTCAATTGTCGTAAATGATAGAGAATGGTGATGAGGCTATGAGACTCTAACGTGATACTTGGATACTTGTGCTGTACGTTGCCGTCAAATGTGAGACTGAGAATCGACGATCAATTATTGTAACATTCGTGTTACTAAATGCTGTTTGAAAAGCAGTATTTAGTGATTTTGTATGTGTCCTTTCATTTCACATTCATTTCCCAATTTCCCACCCAGTAGGAAATTTTGCTTCCCACAATTCCCAGTGGGAAATGGGAAGACTTCCCACTTTTTCATTTCCCACTCGAAAGCCTGAATTAAATATATTGCACAAATGTTATCTGCACTCAATCAGTTGCAAGGTGAAATGATATGACGGAACAACTCTGCTGGATTGCCTACTTATAAACACATTGAGCAACATTGAAACACAAACAGCACATACACATGTGTATTTGTAAAAATTGTCCACTCAATGTTATATATGCTGTTATATAAATCTCCAAGGTTGTTTTTTGTAAAGCTGTGAACTTCAATCACACATTATAAGATCAACAGCTATTGAAATTTAATTCCACTCAGGGATATTGTGAACATTGTATTACAGTGCAACATTAGATTGAACGACAAAATACTACGACAAATAATAATTTCCAATTCCTTTGGTGACTGAATTAGTTATTAAGAGAAAGTAAATATTGTAGTTTTATACTTACAATTAATATTGCCATATGAAAACGCAAGAATTTCGATGTTTCTTTTATGAAAATCCCTTTTTGATAAACCGTAGGCTCATTCCAAATTTTGCTTCAAAATTTTTATAGTGCATTTCTGTAGAAGATCAGAATGATTTCATTTCTGTGTTCTGATCAGAAGGCGTCCAATAAAAATTAAGTCTGGCCGAAAGGTAAAAATATTATTACAGAATCATTTCATGTGCGGTAATATTGGCTTAAAATAGTTACTCGCAAAAATTACATTTAAGATAAGACATGAGATAGGGGAAGAAGAAATACGCATACGGGAAGATATCACAAGGGGCACCCTGGTGCAATAAAAGTGCGCGTTGAGAAAAAGCGCGAAAACAAGTAAACTAGATCAGCCGCACGTGCACGAAGGAAAACATTACTAAAGATACTAAAGAACACAAAATTTTCAATTTATTACAACTATTGAGAAGAAATGACGTCTGTTAAGAACGAAATCAACCATTGTGAGCTAATAAAGTGTGAAGAGGATATTACAATGGAGGAGTTCCTCATTCCAGGTACTGAATATTTGGATACAGAAGGGATACAGGATCAAGAAGTATACAGATGTTCAAATGTTGAACTGACTGGTAAATTTTATGTCCTCAAATTAAAAACCAAATGTAGTAAAACGCTAATAAAATTTTTATTCGCGTTGATAATGAATTAATTTTTTGTACAGGTGGCAAGCAAGCAAAAAATACAGCATTTTCTAATGTCACCGAGATGAATTATGCCAATCCAGCTAAAGATTCTTATTCCAGGAATGAAAATGAAAACTCACATCCCATTGAGCAGGACAAGTAAGATATAAATTCAAACTACATTTCACATTCTTTTAAAACTAAGGCGTAAATATAATTGTTTTTGAAATCGCCATTCAGAGAGTACATGTTGGGACTTCCGAATTCACAATCGCTGGCCAAAAGTGAAAGCACACAAGACTGTAGCATAAAATCTGGTGACGCTAATCAGAAAAGGGACACTCAGCAAAATTTGAAGTGCAGTATTTGCAAGAAGAGTTTTTCAAGGATAGGAAATAATAAAAATCAAGAGAATGTATGTTCTATGTGCGAAAAACCTCTATCAGTGTCTGGTGCATTGAAGTTCTTTAAGAAACCGTTCGAGTGTGACGTTTGTGGAAAAGGATTTAGTAGACTTGACTATTTTAAGCTGCACCTAAAAATGCACACAGGAGAAAGTCCATTCGTGTGCACTATTTGTGGTAAGAAATTTATTAGCTCTCATAGTCTGAAAAATCATGAGGGATTTCATAACGGAGAGAAACCATTCGAATGCGATGTTTGTGGTAAAGCGTTTGTCAGCTCCAAAAAACTGAAGAATCATGAACCGAAACATAAATGTGAGAAACCATTGGAATGTGATATTTGTGGGATGTCATTTGTGAACCCTGAAAAACTGAAGAAGCATGAACTATTCCACAAAGAGGAGGAGAAGAAGCCCTTCGAATGTGATATTTGTGAGAAAACATTTGTCACTTATTATCGGCTGAAAGATCATGAGGGATTTCATAAAGGAGAGAAACCATTCGAATGCGATATTTGTGGTAAACCATTTGTAAGCTCCAAAAAACTGAAGAATCATTTAGCAAAACACAAAGGAGAGAAGCCTGTTTTCGAATGCGATGTTTGTGACAAAATATTTGCTAGCAAGTATCGACTAAAAGACCATGAGGAATTTCATAAGGGGGAGAAACCATTCGAATGTGATATTTGTGGTAAACCATTTGTAAATCCTGACGGCCTGAAAAATCATCTGCCAAAACACAAAGGGGAGAAACCTTACGATTGTGACGTTTGTGGCAAAGCCTTTCCCAGTTCTTATCGACTGAAGGATCATCAGCGTTATCATAAAGGAGAAAAACCGTTCGAATGTGATATTTGTGGGAAAGGTTTCTCCAAAGCCGGAGACTTAAAACGTCATGAAAGGTCGCATACGGGGGAAAGGCCTTTTGAATGTGATATTTGTGGGAAACGTTTTTTCTCATCCGCCAACTTAAATTGTCATGAACGCACTCACGTGGGTGAAAAACCGTTTGCATGTGACGTTTGTGGCAAACGTTTTACTCGCTTGGAGGATTTAAAACGACACGAAGATCGTATTCATATTGGAAATAATCCATTCGACTGTAAGATCTGTGGTAAAAAGTTTTCAAAGATATATAGATTAAAAAGTCATGAAGCAACTCATTCTAAGCCATTCAAATGTAATGTTTGTGGCAATCGTTTTGGTGAAAATCGCATTTTAAAAGGACACGAAAAAACTCACAAAAATGAGACATTCCAGTGCACCATGTGTAGCCAAAACTTTGCTCAAATACGGTATTTAAAAATTCACGAAAAAAGACATTTCCAAAATGCAAAGACATTCCAATGCAATATATGTAGCAAAAGCTTTGTTGAAAACAGTGCATTAAAAAGGTTTGAAGGTTTGAAGGTTTGGTTTTATTCAAGTGCCAAAGGGATCAGTACAAAAAAGAATTGCTCTGATTCACACCATCATCAGCACCGAAGGCAAGCAAAAGTTACCTTACTCCCGGGGACAGGCCGAATCGTTACCGTATTGTTTCGAAAAGTCACTATTTACATTTTATAGTTAGTAGAGTGACAGACAAGATCAATCAGTACTAACTGAAGATTGCATAAGTAAAACTATTCAATTATATTACAATTAATATTATCTTAAATCTGGAATTCAGGGGTTTACATATTATTTTTGAGATAGTAAAGGGTGGATTTACTATACAAATAAATTTTGTCTTAACTCCAGGATATAGGAGTTTAGTTTTTTTGAGAATGTGCATGGGGAGTCAACTTTAGTTTTTAGACTCAAATTTAGGGAGTTCCAGGAATTAATGGCATAACAAAGAGGGCTCTTTGCGAAAAGTGCCGTTTTGTGAGACAGAACAGATAAATTATTGCTCTGTCTTGTACGTCGTGTTGCTGTGCCTTCGGTGCTGTCGGGTTTTAATATAAAGTAATGAGATAAATCATTGATATTACATCCATGTATTAGATTCTTATACAAACTACTTAGAGTTAAAAATAGTAGTCTTTCCTTTACAGTAAGTAAGTTGGCCTTTTCTAATAGAAACCATTGATCTATATTAGAGTGCTCTTGATTGCAAAGTTTTTGCGAGGAAAGATTACCATTACATAATTTAGCTTTATTATTTTTCCAATAAGATTTACTGTAAAACTTAGCGAGTTTAGGGTATTGAAATATAAGTAATATATTGTTAATTTTTTGCTGCAAGTGACCCAATTTATCTATTTTAGTGGGACCCCAAATAGAAATAGCGTAATCTGAAATTGGGAGAACATATGTATTAATCAATAAAGAAAAAACTTTAAAGGGTACCACTCGCTTAATTTTGTGCAGAGCACCAATCGCAGAGGAGAAACGACTTTCGACTTTAGAGAAATGGGTGTTAAAAGATAAAGTTGGGTCAAAGTGCACACCTAGATATTTAAATTCGTAGACTCTCTCGATTGGGGTGCCATTACAACAAATGTTCAGATCAGTAAATACAAGTTTGCATAATGCCTTATGAAATAACATATACTTAGTTTTTTCTAAGTTAATTTCCATGCTCATATCGAGACACCAATTATAAATGCTAGTCATAACATGTTTAAAAACGGTATTGGCATTGAGAGTTGAATTTATCTCTTGAAAAACGACCAGATCGTCTGCAAACATGATATAATTTACATTTAAGTCATCCAATATAGCAGCAAGTGAATTAAAGTACATAATAAATAAAATTGGCGCTAGTACAGACCCTTGAATGACCCCACGATCGTAATTATATGGCCCAGAAATGTAGTTTCCAAGTCTAATGTTGAATTTTCTATCAAGAAAATAGTTATAAAATAATAAAAGGTATTTATTGTCAATTTTGAACTTATTTTTTAGAGTTTGAATAAGTTTTAGGGGCGAAACAAAATCAAAAGCTTTGCGCATGTCGTAGAACACTGCTAAAACTTGTTTCTTGGGGTCATCAAGGGCTTTGTAGATTTTTTGTGAGAATACAGTGAGTGCTGTTATACAAGACCGCTTACGTCTAAATCCATGTTGGCGATCACTTAATAATTTATTATTCTCTAGGTAAGTCATTAATTTATCTTTAACTATTATTTCGAACCATTTACTAAGTATGGGTAGGTTTGAAATAGGACGGTATGATCCTGCGTCTGATTTACTACCTTTCCCTTTATATAAAGGAATGACGGTACTTGTTTTCCAAATAGAAGGAAAATTACCTGAGTTTAAAATATTATCGAATGTAGGAGTCAAAGGTTTAATAAGACTAGGGATACAGTTTTTAATAACTATACCAGGAATATCTATTTTAGAGTCGATACATTTAAACTTTAATTTTTTTGAAGCCATAAGAAGATCAGTATCATTGATTGTATCGGATATATTAAACAGATTTTTATCGGATTGAGTGTCATTACAAGAGGGATCATTTCTCGAATTCACTTGCCTAAAAACATATTTGTTGCTAAGAAAACTAAGAATTCGACACATGATGAAAAAGGCATTGCGCTCACTGAGGATTTAGGTGAAGATCGAATGGTAGAACCGCCGTGTGGCAGCTCAGAATTAAGACGAAGTAGTAGGATAAAAGGGCGTATGAATAATTAATGTCGTACATTTTCAGCTCTTTGTTGAAAACCTTGAATTTAATAGCGAAATATAGTTCGTTTTTTCTTTTATAGGATTTTTGCTTTTTCCAGTACACATAATACACCTGTAGGATCTTATACTAAATTCAGCTTCTAATTATTAAACTATGATGCATTATTCAATATTTAAGGTTTAAATATATTATTACCTTATCAGATGGGTATAGTTTCCAACCTCTAATTTTCACTAACCAATTAAACAATTAAACGATACTTACTGTGATGTTCAATTATAATTATGTGAACGCCTCTCGCCAGAAGATATCACTCCCACTACTGAAACACGTTTCACGTCTCTTTAGGCAACCTGAAGAGCAAGACAAAATGAAAACAAAGAGATACGTCACAATCGCTGAAATTAGACAAATCTAATAATGAAAACTAATAAACTTCACAAATAAAAGAGAAAAAAATTATTAAGTCTAAAATCCAGAAAAGAATAATTTTTCGACCGTTTGAAACCAATAAAAATCGGTACAATACTTCCTTTACTATAATGCACTGGTACTTAAAAATTATAATAATAATTTTCATGTATTAACTTTATATTGCGAATGGTTTCAGGTTGTTATTCGAATTCAGTATTATTTACTATTGCATTTCTCTATATTGTAAAATATTTCTTCCTTCTTTTGTTATCCATTCATTTGTTTAATTTTCATATCAGTTAGCTAAATAAAATAGACAGACAATTGAAAATCCTAATGATTTCATGATTTAAGAACAATTTAAATGTACTTCGACTTACATTTCTGAATCATTAGGCATGGTTAATCGATTACAATATTAAAATGCCGGTCTGCAACTCGAGCGTCATAAAATTCTTAATTTTTACAATGTTTTATTCCAGCGTCACAGTTAATCTTGATAAACACACCTTTGTTCACCAGTTGGATAAATATGAAAAACTTCTGTGTTGGTATAGATTTTAAATTGTAAGTATTTTTTTTAATAATGTTGTATTTAATAAATGCAATTATGATTTGAATTATGTGCTTTTGTCTTAATGAAAGTCTAAGTCAAAAAAGAATAAGTTGTATTAAGTGGCAAAATGCTCAAAGAATATATGAAGTAATAAAATAAAAGTGAAAAACGATACCGTGGCTTTTCGTAACATTTCCTATCAATAAGTAAACAGATATGGATATACTAGGACGACAAGCTGGCTGACTTTACTTAAAGTACATACTATACTAAATAATTAATAAGAGTGTGGTTTTCAATCTTTACTGTTTAGTGGAACAAGAATAGCGTGATCACCATAATTGCGACAAAATCAATTTATATTTCATAACGGAATTCTTATTCTAAGCCAAGTTTGGCCCAATAGTACAGCAAATAAAAGTTAAATGATTCGTATCTTTATTTTTGATTAATTCCTTTAGTCATATTATTTTTACATTCTCATACAAGATTTTTGATGGCAACTACATTGTAGGTCACCGGTAAAAACGATCAAACAATTAACTCAGTGTATTAAACAATTTTTGCTATCGTTTGAAAAGTTGTAGTGGGTCTGTAATCATCTGAGATGCTAATTTTATTTTTTAAACTAATTCCAGCAATTTGTAAAACCGAATTGATCAGGAATTTCTATCTCTTTTTATCTACCTAAGCATTATTGTCTAAACGACTGGATTCGCTTTCCACGACATATATGCATGCTTCAAATCTGTGCAAAGCGCAAACGATGCCAAAAAGGTTGAACGTGGTGATACTTCCTTTATTGATCCATCTTCCCAAACCTCCTCACTTTACCAGGTCACAATAAGATAATAGTTCAGTTCACCTCCACTATATTATAATGTACTTTCAATATCACTTTATTTTTCCTTAATTATGTGTTCATTGCATTACTATCCTGCTTTCAGCAACGTAGGACTGAACAGTGACGCACAATATTGGTTGCACAAAGTAGCCCTATTCCTCCTTATTTAGCCATTTGAACTAATTTAGGTCACATAATATTTAAAATGTATTTAATGATATGCAATTTTTGCAAACAAGCAGAGTCATGCAATGAATGAATATTTGATGAATTTACTGAAATGTAATATTACACATAACAACAAGCTAAAACACACAAACAATGACACAAATAGTATTTAATTAAACTATTTCTGCAATGTTTACTTTAGTTACTTTACTCAATCATGAAGCATATCATTTGGTTCCATGCGCAATACCCCGAGACCAAGAGAAAAAACCATTATCGAATTAAAAATAATACTCAATAAACCCCAATGGCAGTATTTACAATGGAACTACATACCTCAGTGCATTTTATTTAGGATTACCTTGATGTAATTACTCATAGATATTTCTATCGTTGAAGTCTATATTTGAAGCCAAATATATTGAATGTAAATTGTACCAATAATGTAATATAAAGTGTCACGGCCGACCGACTCACTCCGATAGCTTTAGATCAACCGTGATATATTTCACACACAAAAGTTCTTCGATGCTTTTAAACAGTTTGGTATTTTACTTAAATTTAGTTTATTAAATCAATTAATAATAATCTGCCACAATACAGAATTATTCAATGAAAATAACTAGTCAACTATGACAATTAATTAAAGAAAATACTGATCAAAAATGCTTAATTCTCACGAAATTCTCGTCTACACTTGACGATAAGCAGCACGCGTCTCCACTCCACGCTGTCGTTCTACTCACTACTTCCTCTCCTTTCCTCTCGAAGCTTCTTCTCCTAAAGCTTGCTTTTTTCCATCCTTGGTTACTCTGCATATCTTGATGCCCCGACCACATACTCCCCCCAGTGGCATTTCGCCAGACATGTCCACTTCCGGTGTCACATCCAGTATGCAGATCTTCGATAGGGGTCTTCTGTAGGTTCCACTACAAGTACGGACATCTACTACCCGAACTACCCCATCTTTTCCCGGATAAGTCTTCTCGATTATCCCACGAGGCCAACAGTTCCTTGGCAGTCCTCCGTCCACAACGAACACTAGATCCCCGACTTCAGCATTTCGGGTATTCATGTCCCACTTAGTCCGGCGGGTTAAAGTTGGAAGGTATTCCCTCACCCATCTGCTCCAAAATTGATCCGCTAGTCTCTGGGCAATTCTCCACTGCTTTCTGAGGCAAAGGTCCCCGTCAGAAAATTCTCCAGGAGCAGCAACAACACTCGAAGTTCCGATTAGGAAATTGTACGGAGTTAAGCTTTCCGTATCCTCCGGGTGAGCAGGCACATGGGTGAGTGGTCGACTGTTCACCACACTTTCCGCTTCGGCAATCAGCGTTTGCAAAGTTTCCTCCTTTGGTGCTCTCTCCTTCAGAGTAGCCTTTAGCGCTACCTTCACGGACTTCACAAGACGCTCCCAGACTCCCGCCATATGTGGCGCCAAAGGCGGGACGAAGTGCCACTCTACCCCACGGGGAGTCAACTCTTCTAACATCTTTTGTTGGTCCAATTCCATTACTGCTTTCCTCAGCTCAACATCTGCTCCACGATAGTTGGTTCCGTTGTCCGAGAAAATTCTTTTTGGATTTCCTCGTCTGCACATCATCCGCCGGATTGCCATGATAACAGAATCCGTTGACAGGGAAGCAGCAATCTCCAGGTGTACCGCTCTAGTCTTCAGACATGTGAACAAAACACCGTATCTTTTTTCTCTACGTCTTCCAATTGTCACTTCCATGGGCCCGAAGTAGTCCATTCCGGTCTCAGTGAATGGGCGCTCCGCTCTTGTCACTCTGAACGATGGTAAATCCCCCATGATTGGATTCACTGGAATTGCCTTTGCTATCTTGCACACCTGGCAATTCTTGCTCACAGTCCGCACTGAAGTTCTCATGTTGAGAATCCAAAATCGTTGACGCAACGCGTTCACGACTGTTTCTTCGCCCTGGTGGAGAGCCTCAACATGATACTTGTGAATAAGTAATTTGACATACTTACACTTGCGATCTAAGATCACTGGTCTTTTCGTCTCATCACGTAAGTCGGGTGATTTCTCGGTTCTTCCTTTTATTTTTAATATCCCATGCTCGTCCAGCATTGGGGATAACATCTTCAATCGACTTTCATTTGGAATGGGCTTTCCTCTTTGCAAGGCACTGACTTCCTTTCCAAACGACTGGCGTTGCACAAGTTTGATCCAAAACTTTTCAGCGAGACCACACTCTTGAGTTTCCAAAGATAGCTTCTTGGAACCTTTCTTTCTGCAATTATTCACGAAACGCATCACCCACGCAGTCACACGAATGAGTTTCGTCCACGACGATGTTTTCTCCAAGAGGGCAGGAAACACTGAGGTGGCTCTTGTCACAACAAACACAAATTCTTGTTTTAATTCACAAATGTCATCGTTAGGTGGTGATTCCAGATTTTTCTCCTGCGGCCACTCGGTTGACGCATATCTCAAAAACTCTGGCCCTCGATACCATCTGCTATCTGGAGAGAAATCCGGGTAGTCAGTGTCTCTGGTAGCCTCGTCGGATATGTTCAACTTTGTTGGCACCCACCTCCACTGGTTAACTTCCGATGTCTCCAGAATTTCGCCAATTCTGTGACTGACAAACGGTTTGTATCGTCTTGCATCAGACCGAATCCAGCACAGCACCGTTCTTGAATCCGTCCAATAGTACACATAGTCCACAGAAATGCTAAGTTCTGTCTTAATGGTCTCCACCAGTCGCGTAGCCATCACCGCCGCTTGGAGCTCCAGTCGAGGGATGGACATCGGCTTGACAGGAGACACTCTAGCTTTTGCCATCACTAGCCGGATATCGTATTTGTCTTCCACTCTGGTTCTTAAGTATGCCACTGCAGCAAAGGCTTGCTCACTGGCATCACACATGACGTGAAGTTCCCTGCAGAATGCTTCCTTCATTCTAAGGCAGTAACTTCGTGGCACTTTAACTTCGGTAATATTTTGTAAGTTCTGCAGCCATTTCATCCACTTCGCATTTAGGCTGTCAGGCAGTTCGTCGTCCCACCCAATTCCCATTCTCCACACTTCTTGCAACAGGATCTTGGCCTTCACAGTAAAATAGGAGACGAATCCCAAAGGGTCGAAGAGAGAACTCACCAAGCTCAGCACTTCACGCTTGGTAGGAATTTTCTTTCCGGTTACTATTTCTTCTTTAATTTTCGGGAACCGTACTGCAAACTTGAGTACGTCTTCATTGGGATCCCAAAGCAATCCAAGAACTCTTTCGGCAGGTATTTCGGAATTGACATCAAACTCCTTCACGTTACTTTTGCATTTCTCTTCTTCTGATTGGATTTTCTCCAACACAGCACGAGAGCTGCAACACCAGCCAGTAATCCGGAATCCTCCTCTTTTGTGGATATCGGTTACTTCTTTGATGAGTCTGATAGCTTCCTCCTCACTGCTCACACTGTCCAAGTAGTCGTCGACATAATGTCGATTGACAATCGCATCCACGGCTCTTGGGAATTCCTCCTGAAACTCCATTGCATTCTTGTTCTTCACTTCCTGTGCAAGTGACGGCGAACAGGCAGCTCCGAATGTCATAACGTTCATCTGCATCACATCTGGATATCGGTCTCTGTCGGGTCCTCTCCACAAGAATCTCTGGGAAGGCAGGTCCTCTTTTCTCACGCGCACTTGATGGAACATTTCTGCAATGTCAGCAGAAATTCCAATTTTCTCTTCCCGGAATTTTAGAAGTACACCAACCAGAGAGCTCAGTACATCAGGTCCAATCATTAACACATCATTGAGGCTCGTTCCGTTGCTCTTAGCCGCAGCATCAAACACTAGTCTTGGTTTTGGCTTATTTGGGTTCACTGCTCCAAAGTGGGGTAAGTACCAAGTTTTTGGGAAATACTCCGCCAGCTCAATGTCTTTCACTTTAGTCACGTAACCTTTCTTTACATAATCGTCTATTTTGTCGCAATACCACTGGGCATACTCTGGGCACTTATCCATTCTTTTTTCAGTGCTCAGCAGTCGCTTCAGCGCAGCACTTTTACTTTCGGGTAACGACAAGTCATCCTGTCTCCACATAAGTCCAGTCTCCCATCTGCCATCAACTCTCTTGATAGTAGAGTCCATGATTTCTCGGGCACGGATATCTTCTTGAGATCTGGGAGTTGCACACTTTAGGTTGACTCCAAAACTTTCAGTCTTCATATAGTCTTTAACTAATTGGTGAAGTCTGTCGTCACTTTCACTGTTACTGCAATAGGTATGCAGTATGAACTCCTTGTCCACTCTTCCTTTCATCTGGGCTGCATTGCCTTGAACACACCAACCAAGTTTCGTTCTTGTTAGTGCAGGAACGTTTCCTTTTCCAACGACAACTTCACGCGCCAAGATGAGGTGACCGTTGTCTTGTCCAATTATGATGGACGGCTTCACGTCTCTAAGCGAAGGAATTTCCACTGCTCCTAAATGCTTCCACTTAGCTTTTAACCTTTCCATGTCCACGGATTGAGTCAGCAGCTCCATGTTGTCGATCACTCTGACGTTGTCCATTCGGTAGTACTCACTTTCCTTTTCCCCACAAATTTCCAATGACACTTTCCTGTAGTTGAACTCATTGTTTTCTGTAGGACACAACCAGTTTAACTCAAAGGAACCCATTGGACCTTGAAGTTCTAGTTTCTTGGATACATTACTGTCCAGGAGTGTCACACTAGCTGCTGGATCCAGTAAGGCAAACGTTTTGAGTACTCCGGAAGGTCCTCTTAGAAATATTGGCACAATTCCTAATAGCACCTTTGAAGTTATGACTTGCGAAAAGCTAGTCATCGCCACATCTGGTTTCTCTTCGGTTTTTTCGCTCGTCACATCTGGTTTCTTTTCCGACTTTTCGCTCGATGTCCTCGGTGGATAGTGCAGCAGAGCATTGTGTCTTAATTTGCACCCGTCCTTTTGGATTGTTGCATCACTCACACACTTAGATAAATTATGTCCAGAATTAAGGCATAAAAAACAAAGTCTCTTCTCTTTAACAAATGCACATCGAGATTTCACATCAATTTTCCCAAAGTTTCTGCACTCACTCAATGAATGACTATTTCGATTGCAGTACAGGCATGACTTACTACTGGAGGCATCTGCTTCTTTCTCCACGGCAGCAAACACATTTTCCTTCCGTTTCTGATTTTTCTTCTCGTCACTTTTATTTGCAGCTTTTGAGAAAGTAGCCAGATATCCCGCTCGTTTTGACACAGTTGACATCCACTCTGATAGGTCAGCCAATGTTGTCGACTCTTTTTGCACACAAATGTTGCTCCATTCAAACTTTAGGTTTGTGGGCAGCTTTTCCACAATGTCCTCCATCAGCTGAGGGTTTTTCATGTGTCCGTCCTCCTTCAGGTGATTCATTGTAGTCACCAAGTTGATAATCGCACAGGAATACTCAATCAGAGTTTCTGGTTTATCCTCCTTGGGGGCACCAATTTTCTTCACTTTTTCGATTAACGATTTTACTATCTTTGACGGCTTACCGAACATTTCTTCGAGCGTTTTCAGGATTTGCTCTACATTTTCAGGAACTGACAGTAGAGGCTGCACAATTTCTTTTGCTCGTCCTTTTAGACACTTCTGCAGGCGGGCAAGATTTTCGTCACTGGTGAAACTGCATGTTTTAGTGGTTCTCCGGTAGGCACTGATGAACATGGGCCATTCCTCATATTCTCCATTGAATATCGGCAACTCTTTTGCTAGGGATTGTCTTGCCACGAATTTCTTCATTTCGACTCCTCCCCCCGTATTGACACTAGTTTGGTTCTGAATCAGCTGGCTGATTGCTTGAGCTAATTGCTCCACTGGACCACTAGCCGTTTGCACTGGTTGACTTGGCACAATAACGTCAACTGGACTCACGTCAGCGGTGTTCTCCTGTTTTTCCGGGCTACAATTATTTACCCAGTTTTGAATCTCAGCATTGTTTACGATTTCGCAATCCTGTTCACCTAGGTCTTGTGAATCGTCACTCTCCTCTTCGATGATAGCTCTGTCTAAATCTAACTTCCTTTGGATGAGATCCTTTCTCCTCGCTAATTTTTTCTTTTTCAGCTCCAGCTCGTCCTCTTCGTCGAGCAACTTTGCAAGCTCCGTAGCAGCTTTCATCTCCGCTGTCAACTGCTTCTTCTTGCTACTGGAACTAGACTTTGAGGTCTTCTTACTTTTTCTGGTTGCCGAAGGTGAAGTTGAAGAACTTCCTTCTGCTTCCACACTTTCACGTGATGTAACTGGGGCAGGTGTTGCTGGTGTCTGATAGCCTCGTAGGAAACTCAACCATCCTCTCTTAGGGGTTTTCTCCAGCAGCCCAAACTCCGGATTCTCCTTCAATAAACGTCTGCTTTGTCTTGGGGCATCTCCCGCCTCTTCTTCACTTCCGGACATGGTGGCTCCGACAGATCGTTTATCACACGTCACTTAGTTTTGTACTCACTGTACGTTAGTTTTATTTTTTTTGTCGTTGTTGTTGGTTAACGTCAACAATTAACAGACCACTCACTCGTCACTGTTCGTCCACAGAACTGTTCATCCGGCTCGAAGGACCAATGTCACGGCCGACCGACTCACTCCGATAGCTTTAGATCAACCGTGATATATTTCACACACAAAAGTTCTTCGATGCTTTTAGACAGTTTGGTATTTTACTTAAATTTAGTTTATTAAATCAATTAATAATAATCTGCCACAATACAGAATTATTCAATGAAAATAACTAGTCAACTATGACAATTAATTAAAGAAAATACTGATCAAAAATGCTTAATTCTCACGAAATTCTCGTCTACACTTGACGATAAGCAGCACGCGTCTCCACTCCACGCTGTCGTTCTACTCACTACTTCCTCTCCTTTCCTCTCGAAGCTTCTTCTCCTAAAGCTTGCTTTTTTCCATCCTTGGTTACTCTGCATATCTTGATGCCCCGACCACATAAAGTATTTATGAGTGTAAATTGAAACCAAATATGTACATAAAGTCAGTGATTCTCTATACTAACAGCTAAAACATCAGATATCATGTAATTAATCGTAATAAGTTAAATCACTTTTATTTACAGTGGTCGCATTAATTTGTAGAACCGAAAAAATAAATTGTGTTTCACAAGGCATAGACAACTACCCAATACCACCTATATTCGTATTGGCATTTATAGTGATCCTCCTACAGTGGTACACAATAACAATTTTGATGTTTTTTAATTCAATGTGTTCTTTAAAGGATTTCCGTTTAATTATTGAATTGCAAATGTATAAATACCTTAATTTGGATAAATATGGTTTAGTTGCATGTGCAGTTTAAGGTTGCTAATTACAACAATATAAAATATAATATCACAGATATCAAAATGGCTCGAACTTTACTTGTTGCGACATTGCTGAGTTTAATAACCTTGGGAATCCCTGAATTTGGTAAGTCAAAATATTTAAATATTGGATAACATGTGATGCGAATGCCATAGTATAATTACGCATTTTATTTTGACAGAAGCTTCCAGCAGTGGAGCACTTTGCTTTAAACTAAACGAGTATACTGGCAATTGTCCATCTGGGACTAGAGAAGTTCAAGCAATTAGTTGTGCTGCAACATGCAATTCTAACCATAGATGTTGTGCTGCTGTAGGGACATCGTAGTAACAATTTATGGGCTTCTGACAGAGAGTTGTTTTATAAATTAACTGTAAACGTTGTTGTAAATTCTTTTCCTTAATAAGTCAACAAATGTAGTAATTAATTTTGAAATCGTTTGTAATTTTTATCATGGCAAGCACTGCCTATTACAGTCTACTGCATCAAGACTACAACAATATAATCCACTTTTTCAAACCATGTAGAATGTGCATGTATTTACAATTGACCATTGTATAACTAAAATCTAAATACCTTAGCGTACTCTGTATTTTCATGGGAAACATTTTGTCTAAATACTAATTTTAATTTGTTTGTGTGGTGACATGGTGTGACACATTTAGCTAGCCTTTTTTCTTGAGTATCGCTACAAAGTTGCTAACTCTGTGATACACACTTTAATTTAGAAAATTAAGAAAGTCAAGTATGTAATCTGAAGTACGACAGTAAAAAACTTATTTAATAACTTTTTTAGAAAAGTCATTCAAAGAACCTTAACTTCGGCGATGAAGGATCCCGTGTAACAAAATAATGCAATCACATTATTAATTATTACCGATGTGTATGCCAAAATAGTTGAACAGAATAAAAATTGCATACTAGTTAAAAGTACAGGAAATTGTTTTTGGCAAAACTGTCAATTATTTATTCTATAGTATTGCTGAAAGGTTGCATTTAGAGACAGGAAATTAAAAATTAACATGTCAAATGTTAACTGGAGGAATCAGCTTCATACTAATCGGATTGGCCAAAATAAGAGTTATACGTGGAATTAGCTTCAAATCTTTCACCTTATGTTTAGTCTGCACGTCAAATTCCCTTAATACAGATGCCACCAGAAACCTAGCTTCCATTAGTCCAAACTTTTGTTCTGAACAAATTGAAACAAATTAATCTCCCAAATTAAAAAAAATGGTTCAGGAACAAAATTATTGAATTGTAAATCGGCCAGTTCTGCAGAAGTAAAATAAATACTCATTCTGACTCACCAATACAATTCCGTGGTCCAAAGTCCAAACGGAAATGGTATATATGCGCACGGGTGCCTGCCAACGCAGTTTTCTGGCAAAAATCTATCGGTATCAAACTTTTCCGGATCTGGGAATGCTTTTGGATCTTTGTGTAGAGATGAGAGAAAGACGGAGGCGTTCACACTTTTTGGTATTACGATTCCATTTTCTAAAAACCCATACACCAATAAATATGCAGGATGAATTCCTTACTTGGCTATAGGCATAATAAACAATTAGACGCGACTCTAGTAAATATATTAAAGAATGAATTCCAGGCTTCGTGATTTTTTTATATTTCAAGCAACTATTTCACTACAATTGCAATTTCTAAACAAAAACATTCTCTGATTCAAATTCCAGTTTGAGTAGGACAAATGTGTCAGAAATTTTAGTTCTTATGTTGTCCAATAATATTTTTAATTCATAAAAGAACAACAGAAAAGTTTATTCAATTGGAATGTGCCAAGGTGTATTCCCTTCACATCCGCATGTTATTCATACTTACGCATGGTGCAACTACAACTACACATTAAGTTTAAAAGTGAATTAGTACACATCATGAAAATAAAATTACCAATGAATTATTGAATTGCAATTTATTTGTAATAAAAGTGGATGATGATGATTGAGAATCCCATGATTGAAACTATGGGATTCTCAACAAATTTGTATGACTTATGAAGTCAGTAAAATTGCAGTCATTCAAAGAACGTTTTTATTTGTTCCTGGATATATTTTTACGACTTTGAATACTTAACGCTTTTCTTAAGTAATAACATGAAAACACAAAAAGTAATGAGAATGTATAATTGTTTTAAATGGACGGGAACTGGTCGTGGAATGCTATCCTTCATATTTCCTCCACACAATGCAAAAAAGGCATAAAATATCTTTTTTTCCTGGGTGACCAAACTTGCTAAATAGCTCTACATTACCTTTGGTCATTATCATGTTTTGTTGAAAGTCGATAATACCTGATTCATGGCAAGACCGGAAAGGTGGTATAAAAGCACAATGAAAAAAATTTCTGACACCATTCCAAGGATGTCGTAAAAACATATTAGTCATGGACATTTCCATATTTTTGATAAAATATTTGGAGAAAATGTTCATTGCGACAATCCATTGTATTGTGTGTGTTTCCCTATCAATTACAGCAAATGGCTCTACCTCATTGATTTGGACTGTTCATAGCAATTTAGAGTTATTGTATTTCACAAATATTCGCCAAACAGACAAGTAGCTCATATTTTGCAATCTCTTGCCAATTCCTTCAATTCGTCTAGAAAATCCGGATTGGTATTGTTTAATATCGGAAATAATGTCTTCTAAATCACACTGTCGATGAAATGCGTGTTTAAATTCATTTTCATCAAGAATTTTCATGTGGGACTTATCAAGCGCCATCAGTGTTTTGGAAACATCGGGATAATTTATTCTTGACATGAAGGAAAATATACAGCTTTTGTATCCATTGGAAATTATGTTTGCTAAAAGAATCCAAAAAAGAAAGCCAAAGCTGCGGTTTTCTCAATAATTTGGTACTGATTGGTCCACCACTAATTTCCAGAAGAAGAGACCCTGCCCAATTAAGCAATTAGTTGCCCAATTGTCAATCCATTTCGCCTCACCAATAAATCTACAATTCCTGCAAGAAAAATAGCCGAAAAGAGTATATTGATCAAAATCCAATTGTCAAACGACTTTATTAACATTATAGTATCGTATTTTACCTTCGGGGCAAATATAACAAATCCAAAATAGCTGTAGTAATAAACAGCATGTGAAGGCCACAACCAAGTTGTCAAGTTTTTATCAAGAAATTGTCTTTGAAGTTGATCAGAAGGTATATGACCTCTCCATATTTGTCCAACTATATTTTTGGGAAAAGGTCCACACCATTCTGGTTTTTTCCTGCTGTAGTTAAAAATAGTTTTACAATTGTCCAGAACAAAATTCGCCTAACAACAAACACCAGCTCTGTGAAACTTTCTATGAATTTTCTTCCACAAACTATCCGAATCACTTTTTGTAGTTAAAATTCGTAAACTGTAAGAATGCCTCAATATTTGACCACGTTTTTTGTTATCTGATAATTGATTTATCATGAATAATTCACCAGAAGTTAAATCTATTCGAATATATTTGCTAATGAAATCTTGAGTAAATTCAGTGAGAGTTTTGTAAAGTCAATAACGATGTTTTTATCTTGCAATAAGAAAATGATATATGAAGGATTTTCTTTTTTCCATGGAAGTGACTCAAGCCAAGACCTTGTACAATTCAGAGATTACTATCATAAAACGAAGGTCGCAAGAACCAGAAAATTTTGGGACTTGCATATTCCGATCTCCAACATTGTATTCTTCACAGTTGTTTAACTCAATTATTCTGGGAAGGTCTTTTCTGAAATGCAAAACCACATTTACATTTGCACACTTCAGATTTTCTTATCCTCTCAATTAACCCATAACAAACAGGTGTAACCAGAATCGGAACGGAACTATGTTTATTTAGTTGTCAGAAATAATATTACATATATACATATATGTTTTGAGTTAGATAATTTTTTATTGGAACCGATTGAACATGTTTTCGAACATGATCGGTATTGAGATCTTAGGAATACTTTAAAACATGTTTCAAGTATTTATTGAAAGCAAGTAACATTTATGGACAGACGGACGGACAGAGTTACGTTTTCATTCAAGTAGTATCCTTTCTACCTCAATAAGTTCGCTGTCTGTACTACACAACATTGCAAAATTTCTGAAAGCAATGTTGGATGTTTCATCAGACAGCGTTTCGTCAATTTTTCATGAAAAACGAATTTAATTATGCATTAGGAAATGTACACGGTGTGAATAACAAAGGACTGATACTGATGACCGTGCAAAAGATAAGATAATAATTACTGACTTCTGCTTACGAATTTTATTATGCCTGCTGCTGATTACGTTTTCTGTATTTTTACTCTGCTTCTTCGTCATCTTTCAAAATTCAATCGTGCTGTTAGTCATGAACAAATGAGCTACTAAATACAAGGTGTAAATAATTATTTCGCAAAATTGTTCAGAACAATTGTGGTTTCGATAATTTTCATGTGCTTCTTAGAATTATGACTATACACGACTATGTACCTATTTCTGTACTTATTTATTCATTCTGGTCTATAATACCACACTAATTAATTCTTGAACACGAGGGCGAGGGCTAAGGTGAACAAATTATTTAGTTACGTGTATTTATTGTAAAAACGATTACAAACATCCCAAGAACTGAATTCACAATTTTCAAATACATAGGAGTGACAGAATTGCAGATTGACAGCTTATTTACTTACACACTAATTAGTAGCTCTAATTTTCAGTCATTATTTAAAGTAAGTAAATTGATCTTAACAAGGAGGATTATATGCAATCACTTTTTAATTATGTTGAGAGAAATCCAAATTCCCTGTATTATTTCTCATATTACCCATTAGAAAGTGAATAGGATCATAAATTTGCCTATTGGGAATCCCGGTTGGTATTATTTCATTCGAGGTATGCATACTTCGCAAATGCTTTCTGAGGTCATGTTTATTTTTCATTAAAATTCCACATTCTTGACATCTCAGTAACTGCTTGTTAACAGAGTCCTCTGAATGTACCTTTCTTTCGTGACGACGCAAATTCTTTAAAGTTTTGAAAGTGTCTCCACATTTGTCACAAACAAACGCTGCTCCTTCCGTGGAATGCATAGTTGTAATGTGATCTCTCAAAGTTGACCCCCGAAGGAATACTGCACCGCATAAATCGCATTTGGGATATAATGGATGAACTTCTGAATGTTTTACTCTTTTGTGAACGTATAAGGCAGAACTTTTTTTGAAGAATTCTCCACAAATGTCACACATTATGGGATTCTCATATTTGCATTTGGTTTCATGGGATACCAAATTTTCTGCTTTGAGTCCTGAATATCCACATCCACATTTGAAAGAGATTTCCATTGTAGATTGTAGTTCCATACGTTTTGTAACACGCACTGAATGGAATGAATGAGGCTGAGTAATTTTTATTTTCTCTCCAACAGTATGAGCTCTCCCTTTGCACTTAATATCGTGGTACCTAACACAAAACCATATTTTCTTTCCGTCCTTTGCCATTTTGGAGAATTCATATATATTGTTGTGTTTGTCCACCAGCATATCCTTTCCTCGTTTACTCTTGATGAATTTAATATCTAATCAGGGGAAAAATTAATTTAATTTAAATATAAAATTCACACAAGAATTTAAAATAAGGTGGCCTTTTTAATATAGCATTATTGTAGTAGAACTTACTAAGTTTGTCTTTCTCATCCTCTGAGGTATTTTCATTTGTTCCTGATTCAGTTGCATCTAATTCTTCAGGATTTAGTGAATCAACCATAGCTTTTGATTTGGCAGCGCGGTCGGCACGGCGTATTCTGTTTATTGCAGTTCTTAACGACAATAATTTTGGTAAATGAGCTTCAGCTGCTAAAGTAAGGTCTTCTTGAAAAACAGATTCTATTATTTCATTAGAAGGCTGAGCAGTTGTAGCTGCCAACTCCTTAATTTTTGATTTTGCTTCCCTGCATTTTATTTTGAGATCATTATCCGTATGCAATGAATGTGGTTGAGTAATACGCATTTTCCCTCCAACAGTATGAGCTCTACCTCTGCACTTAATATCGTGGTATCTCGAACACACCCATATCTTCTTTCCACCCTGTGCCAGCCTAGATAATACATATATATTGTTGTGTTTGTCCACAAGCATATCTTTTCCTCGCTTACTCTTGATGAATTTAAAATCTAACAAATCAAATAAAAACAAAATTAGTTTAGCAATAAATATTTTTGATGGAAGATTCTTCCCACAGGTAGCTATTTTAGAACCCGACAGTCAATATTGTCACTACCGACGACAGATAAAAAAATACGAACATTTATAGTATGTACACTTGCTTATTACCAGGTAAATATTTAAAAAGATTAGGATCATTGATTAATTAGCACTTACTACATTCGTCTTCCTCATCCTGTGAAGGATTTTGATTTGTACTTGATGTGGTTTGATTACTATTACTGTCGTCATTTGTTTCGTCTCTAATGGGAAGTCGACGAGACCTTGAAAGTCGTTTTGATGCAGTTTTAGTTAATTCTTCAGGAATTTGTAGATCTTCAATCGAAGATTTTGATTTGGTAGCACGGTTGTCACGGCGTAGTTTGTATATTGTACGTTTTAAGGACACTAGTTTGGGCAATTGTGCTTCCTCAGCTAAACTAGGATCCTCTTGCAACACAGAAGCAAT
Organism: Yoshiicerus persimilis; assembly: GCA_020352615.2. Taxonomy (NCBI): domain Eukaryota; kingdom Metazoa; phylum Arthropoda; class Collembola; order Entomobryomorpha; family Tomoceridae; genus Yoshiicerus; species Yoshiicerus persimilis. Next base: position 90,750,483 of record CM036940.2, read on the forward strand.
TATGTCATCTGGTGACTTCGATGTTCCGGATGCCAGCTGTTTAATTTTAGATTTCGCTTCCATGCGCTTTTTACGGAGTGCATTGTCTGAATGGAATGAATGAGGCTGAGTAATAGTTATTTCCTGTCCAGAAGTGCGAGCTCTACCTTTGCACCTAATATCGTGGTATCGAGTACACATCCAAATTTTATTTCCGTCCTTTGCCATCTTGGAGAATTCGTATATATTGTTGTGTTTGTCCACCAGCATATCCTTTCCCCGTTTACTCTTGATGAATTTAATACCTAACAATAATAAATAAAGACATAGACAGTTAAATATAATAATATTAAATTCGGATTTCATTAATACTGTACACACAAATTAATCCAACAAGCTTTGATGGAAAACGACCACTAAAACAGATAAATTACAAAATATGTTTTGATATTTGAATACCTTCACTTTGTGTCTCTGTTTGAACCGTATTATCGCCGCGTTTTCTTGGGCCACCCCGTCTCTGACCAGCGGAACCGTTTTCCGAATTAATGGGATTTAGAACAATACTGAAAGGTTTCATGTTCGTTAAAAGAGGATCATTGTGTGGTAGAAAATTATCTTCAGTTGAACCACAGGTAAGTGGATCCACTTTAATATCTTCTGCATCACTTTGTGAATCAAAATCTCCAAATTCAAAAGACGAAGGTTCAAATTCTTGATCTGATAAATCTAATTCTGTTGGATTGTCTATTGTCTCTTGCTGTTCAGCCGTATTTTTATCTTCTACAGGTGTCTCCCAAGGTACAGTGTTTTCATAATTAAGTTCACGGTCTTCTGGAAAGTCAACCTCAGTTTTAATACCAGAGTGTCGGTTTCTTTTAAGCGCTTTAGACAGCAACGAGAATTCAGTTGCCTCATTTTTCAATTTGTAGTGACTAATAATGATTTGTTTAAAACTTAAAACACATTTGGAGCAAAGAGACAGTCCACGGTGCAGAATACAATCTGTCACTTCGGAAAGTTCAATCTGCTTCACACCAATTTCTTCATTTTCCAAATTCAAATAGGCAATTGCTAGTTCTCTTGCAGAAAATCCGTAGATACAGGCAATCACTTCTAGGACTGTTAGATTAAAGCCGTTTGAACCGTACTGTCCTGAGTCAATTCTAATATTTGAGTGCATGTCCATTGAACTCATAAATAGTTCGCAATTTATACACAGCTGATCTAATAAGCAGTTTGACATTTTCGTAAAAATTAATAAGAAGATATACAAACAGTAGAGAACGGATGTCAAGTTAAGTTAACTAATTTCGTCTGACAAGTATACAAAATGTTCAGAAACATAAATAACCATATTCCACGCAAAGAATAAATGGACCTCAATGCAAAATTAGGACTAACTATTACGGTTTTTTGTTAATGGTTATTTTTAGAGAAATTATTCTTTCTTTGCAATCATTTTGCTGGAAAATTTCGATCAAGGGACTTGGAGAGAAAACACTATTTCAATTTTGTGGCTAAATAGAAGCGCAGCATTCAAATATAGTCTACTGCACTCCTGGAGTATGAAGGCAAGGAAACCAGGAATGGGAAACGTGAGATCACAATCACATTATATTATTACCAATGTATATGCCAAAATAGTTGAACAGAATAAAAATTGCATACTAGTTAAAAGTACAGGAAATCGTTTTTGACAAACCTGTCAATTATTTATTGTATAGTATTGCTGAAAGGTTCCATTTAGAGACAGGAAATTAAAAATTAACATGTCAAATGTTAAATGGAGGAATCAGCTTCACACGAATAGGATTGGCCAAAATAAGAGTTATGCTTGGAATTAACTTCAAATCTTTCACCTTATCTTTAGTCTGCACGTCAAATTCCCGGAGTACAGATGCCACCAGAAACCTAGCTTACATTAGTCCAAACTTTTGTTCTGAACAAATTGAAACAATTAAATTAATCTCCCAAATTTAAAAAAATGGTTCAGGAACAAAATTATTGAATTGCAGGTCAGTTCTGCAGAAGTAAAATGAATACTCATTCTGACTCACCAATACAATTCCGTGGTCCAAACGAAAATGGTATATATGCGCACGGGTGCCTGCCAACGCAGTTTTCTGGCAAAAATCTATCGGTATCAAACTTTTCCGGATCTGGGAATGCTTTCGGATCTTTGTGTAGAGATGAGAGAAAGACGGAGGCGTTCACACTTTTTGGTATTACGATTCCATTTTCTAAAAACCCATACACCAATAAATATGCAGGATGAATTCCTTACTTGGCTATAGGCATTAAACAATTAGACGCGACTCTAGTAAATATATTAAAGAATGAATTCCAGGCTTCGTGAATTTTCTATATTTCAAGCAACTATTTCACTACAATTGCAATTTCTAAACAAAAACATTCTCTGATTGATTACTATACGATTGCACATTTTCAAATTCCAATCTGAGAAGGACAAATGTGTCAGAAAATTAAGTTCTTATGTTGTCCAATACTATTTTTAATTCATAAAAGAACAACAGAAAAGTTTATTCAATTGGAATATGCCAAGGTGTATTCCCTTCCATTCTTATACAAGTAGGTTGATTCTAAATAAATTGAAATAAAATTTTCTTTATTTGGGATGCTATTAAGTATTGCCTTCCATAAATACAACCTTTGGCTTGAAATCTCCTACGGTAGCCAATTCGTTTTCTTTATAACAAAATTCAGTTTTCTAAATTCAGAAAAGGGGGATCATATTCTCATCCCTTTTCCCCTGTTGGTTGTCCTATCATGACTACAAAAACATACAATATGCCTTGTTGAAATTAGGATTGCGTTCCTGTTTTGCGCAAAATAATTACAAGAAATACGCGGAAAGAGCTAGAAAACAATCCAATGTACATTTACGACTATTTCGACAGAAAATAACAAAAATTATTTTGCAAGTAAATTTACCGGAAAGGTGGTTCATATTCGTCACTGGTACAGTATCCATTGAAGCAGACATAGCCAAAATCACATTCACCACGTACTTCGCAACCTCCTTCTGAGTTTTGATGAGGTAAACTTTTAACTATCTTTATAAACAATACTAGTACTGCCACATGAAGTAACTTTATTAAAATTGAACTCATGATACATCAAAAACAATATGCGTAAATAATTTTTGATAAAAAAGACTGAAAAGTAGATGATAGATTTCTGTTTCAGTGATTCTTATGCTACTCACAAAAGCCGAATGAAAAGAACTTGTGAACTCTTGGTACTTGAAGTGAAAGTTCTTTACATGTGTACAAATAACTCAATTATGTAAATTTAAGTTTGAAAACCCATACAGTTATTATGAATCCTAATATCTATCTATGATCTACCTGATATAAGAAGATAATTGCATTACCTTTTGTTTCATATGATAATTTGAGAATACAGGTAGTGTTTATCAACGATATTTTTCATTTCTTATTTCTACATAACTTTTAACACTTCCGTTTACATTGTTTACATTAATTACGCTTCTTAGTTTCCGAAGCCTTTTTAAAGAAACAATAGAATTTTCTAATTGTAAATCTTACAGTAGACATTAAAATGTATAGCATTAATAGAGTAATGGAAACTGCAAAAATTACTGTGTCGAAAGAGTGATATTGAAACCAATTTAAGTCTCTTGCTGGAGAACGGAGATGTTTTGCTCCTTTGTGTCGCATTACATACTCCGTCCAGTACACTGCTGTTTCCAAAGGGTTTTGAGGTCGGTCCTCATAAACGGAAGACAATTCCTTTGCACGGTTGGTATGCCTTAAAATTAACAAATGCATAATAATTTGTTTACTTATCGCTCAATCGGCAAATATTAAAAAATTATATATCACATGTAGCTGCCTTTGCAGCATGCAAAAGATAGGACAAATGGCAAACCTTGTCCAACTTCAGGCGAGCAATGGATACCAAGTATAGAAAGCAAACCACCTTTTCAGAAGTGACTTACTGATTTGAATGATCATTTTCGATGTATTCTTCAAGTGAAATATATCCTGCGTCTGAAGGTTTTAGTAAAGCTTTCATATTTCTTCATGTAATGCTGATGAAAATAGCTTTTCCGTTTCAATTCGTGTATAAACGTAAGTTAAGTAAGAAGCATAAAAGGTTGCTCATCAAACTCAGCAAGTCAAAGTTAAACATCAATAAAATATGATGTACGGGAAGGGAAGATGAAATAAGGAAAGATATCGCATGGGGCAACTTGTTACCATGAAAATGTGCATTGAGAAATAGCGCGAAAATAAGTAAACTAGATCAGCTGCATGAGGAAAAACAAAATTACGAAAGAACACTAAATTGGCAAAATTATTAATTCTATTTACTGAGAAGAAATGACGTCTGTTAAGAACGAAATCAACCATTGTGAGGTAATAAAGAGTGAAGAGGATATTACAATAGTGGAGTTTCTCATGCCAAGTACTGATTATTTGGATACAGAAGGGATACCGGATCAAGAAATGTACAAATGTTCAAATGTTGAACTGACTGGTAAATTTCCTGATTTTTGGTCTTCCAGTTTATAGGAAAAATTGAAGTATCGCATTAAGCATATTTCTAGTATTTCTATTAAGTTCACTTTGCCAGTGTGTCTTAATTTCAAAACCACCGACTAGACGATGTTCCACAAATGATAAACGAAGAATCAAATTAACATTTAGTTTTGTATTAGCAGCAGTGCAGAAAAAACCAAATATACTAAAACGACTGTTATTTTCATTATAATTATTATTCGCGTTGATAGTGAATTTATTTTCTGTACAGGCAAGCAAGCAAAAAATACAACATTCTCCAATGTCACCGAGACAAATTGTCCCAATCCGGCTAAAGATGCTTTTTCCAGGAATGAAAATGAAAACTCACATACAATAGAGCAGCACAAGTAAGATATAAATTAAAAATACACTTTACATGCTTGTAGAATGAATGGCTTTAATTTCATTGGTTTTGAAATCGCCATTCAGAGAGTACATATTGGGTCTTCCGAGTTCCCAATCGCTGGGCAAAAGGGAAAACACACAAGACTGCAACATAAAATCTGGCGGAGCTAATCAAAAAGGAGACCCTCAGCAAAATTTAAAGTGCAATATTTGCAGGAAGAGTTTTTCAAGACCAGGAAATAACAGTAAAAATCAAGACATATGTTCTACGTGCGAAAAACCTTTATCAGCATCTAGTGCATTGAAGCTCGTTAAGAAACCGTTCGAGTGTGACGTTTGTGGAAAAGGATTTAGTGGACTTGACTATTTTAAGCTACACCTAAAAATTCATGCAGGAGAAAGCCCATTCGAATGCAATATTTGTGGTAAGAAATTTATTAGCTCTCATAGTCTGAAAAATCATGAGGGATTTCATAATGGTGAGAAGCCATTCGAATGCGAAGTTTGTGGTTGAAAGGCACTGATATTCCTGTATATTGGATAGGAAGCAAAGCCCAGGCAAACTAATTAGAATAATCTTGATGTATGTAGATTGGTAGATAAAGGAAAGGTAGAGGACAAATGACAATACTGTAATACACACCATATGAATGATTCTATACGCGGTATGTGGAAATAAAGGAAAGGACTTGACTCTTAGTCCAGACTCAGCTGAAACAACTTCTCCTGTCTTATTGTTATTGTACATTCATAATTTGGAATTCGGTTCTTTGTGGCATTTCGGAATTAAGTGTTTACAGGTTGTGTGTGTGGACAAGCGGACAAGAGGAAGTCATAGCTGGAGTTGGACAACAGGGTTTTATCGGTATAAAGGTAACAAAGAGTCATAAGGTTAAATATACATTACAGTACAATTACTCATTCAATATATGTATTGGCGAGAAGGGGTTACAAGTTCTGTTTAGTATTGGTCATACTAATCACGGGATAACCCTCATATTCTCATATTTGGCGACTGTTGACATTAAGAACTAGCATAAATTAATTTTGAAAAGTGTTTTCTTTAATGAAATAATATAAAAAGAGTACGTGTGATCATTCATTTTTATTTATGTGCAAAAGTTAATTGTCTTTGTATGTGTATAAAGTTATAGATTCGGGTCAGTCCACTGTGAAGTATAAGGGGCGTAACTACTTGACGTGTGTAATTCCTTTATTCTGAGTTTTCTGAGTAAAATACCAGCTGAACAAAGGTATACAACAAACTAAAATACAAAACATATTATACTAACATGTGTTTATATTAAGCTGTGTTGTGTTTGTGTCAGCCAAGATTGAACGCAATCGAGGCTAGGCCGTGTGTTCACATATGTAAATTTGTGTATGAAGGAATCATAGTGAGGTCACAGTTGTGTTGTGTTGTATGTATGTCCCGTTTGTACGTCTCTTTTTACTAACAAAATTATGATTTGAATATTTAAATGAACTGTCGGAGTCTGAGGTATTATACTACAATTTAAACTGTGTAGATACTTTTATATAGTAAGTACATACTGAAACAGTACCGTACGAACTTTTACATGCAAATTAAACACGGATTGGTGTAGTATTTATTTTTATCGTGCTTTAACGTAAATATTTTTTTAATCTACACTACTGAAAGTTCAAACTAGTACTACTTAAGTATTCAAATAATTTCTTTTTAAAATAAAAAAGTCAATATCCAAATAAACTTTCATGCAATCGTAGAAATTCTATTACTACGTATTAAGAACTAATACCTATATGTATGTATTATTGCTTTAAACCTATATATTTGAACTTTTCTGATTTTTCTGAAAATAACTATTTCAAACACCGGGTCTAACTAAGTAGCGGTATAAAGTACAATCATCTTGTCTTTGCATTTCACTCATGCAGTAGTAAATACTGAGTATATACATCAACTATTGAGTACATATGCATTACCTTTATGGTCTCGTCAGAGTTCTGACCTATGATTAGACCAGGTACTTCTACATGTATATTTGGCTACTGGAGTGACATTAAGAATATTTCTCGATAATATTAAACAAAGAAACATGGTACTTCGACCCATAACAGATAAATATAATTCACTTGGTGCAATGACATATGATGAGAAGAAAAGACTACATCAAATAATACTGGAAAAACTGGAAACAAAACAAATGAGTAATGTAAATACCTTGCATACAAGACAAAATAAACCAAGGTACAGACAAAAACACCAGAACAAATACCAAAATGGTTACTACATCGAAGGTAAATTTCGCGGAAAATATTACAGAGATTTTAATGGATACCGAGCAAATTCAAAGAGCTGTAATAAAAACTATGAAAGTAAATGTGAAGACAGTAACACACAACATCAAAATCATCATGGAAAACGAAGAAATATACTCAATTCCGATTTTAATCAAAGTTACTCTTACCGGGATAGAAGCAATTCACAACAAGTTGGCTACAGTGGTAATATCAATGGTAACCAGTCTAATCATAGTTACAAGGGATTTCCCGGCCATAGAGGTAACAATGATAGGGGTATTCACGGTAGAGCTGGTAATTATAGCGGAAAGTACATTAATGGTAAACCAAATTACCAACAAACTGGTACACAAAATCAGCGCAATTCTGCTAATTTCAAATGTTTTGTTTGTGATAAATATGGACATAAAGCGCGCGATTGCAAAATCAAGGCAATAGTCATGTCAACAATAGCGCAAGCTAAAAACCAAAGTAATCAAAATTCCCAGGATCAATTGGAGTCAAGTGAAGATTTAAACTTCTCACGGGAGGAAAGAAACTAACCCAATCCTTCTCTCCCATATTGCTAAACTCTATTTATGACAGTCATGGGTATAATTCACCTTATATTTTTGTAATGGGCAAACAAAATACTTTTGCATTATTGGATTCCAACAGTAAGCTTTCTTTTGTAACTTTAGATTTTGCAAACTTATTAAATGAAAATATTTCGTATGTAAAAGACAAAGTAACATTTTTAAATAATGAAACGGTTGATATAATTGGCACAGTAAATTTTGAAATTTCAATTGGTAATAAGACATTCTTTCACAATTTTGGAATAGTTAAAACTTTTTTATTTGAATGTTGTATTGGCGAAGATATAATGTCAAAAATGGATGTGATTCTTAACAAGGAGAACGGATTTTGGTATTTTGATGAATTTTGTAATGATAAATTTCCACTATATTTTGACAATTTAAAAAGAACAGTTGATACAGATTTAGATCCTAAATCAATCAAAGTAGAAAACAATAATTCTAACGCACTTACTGTCAATGAAAATACTACTGGAGTTTCAATGGAGCTAACGGCACAGCAATCTAGACAAACTGAGACTGATCACCTCAAGGAATCTAGTGATGTAATGTACACGCCAAGTTTAACAGAGGAATGTGTTTTCTATAGCGATCTAAGTGAAGTTCAAACGGGTAATGAAGATTGTAATAAAATTGGTAGACATTTGAGTTCATCCACTGGCCATGGAGACATCGAACTAAATGGTACTGAAGAGGATATTGTGCACATAAAAGAAAATCCTGCAGGAAATTGTAATCAAAACTCGAGTATAAACGAAACTGAGACATTGTTGGAAATAATCGAAAGAGAAATTGCGGAGCTGAGAAACGTTTGATGGATAATAATTTGATGGAAAGTCCTAGGCAACATGATAAACAAAATGGTAGTTTTGGCAAGCAACATGGTAATCAACATGGTGATAATGATGGAAATGGTATTTTGTTGGAAAATAGTGAAAATTTGGTTGATGATTGTTCAGTGGTTGAAGGCAGTGTCAATAAGTCCAACCCAGAAGTTAATGAAAGTGGAAATGGTAACGGTAATAACGGTTATTGTAATATTCTGAAAATAGTGATTAACGGAAATTTGAGAAATCTGTTTAAATTTAAGCCAATGCTAACGAAAGCTGTTGTCAATGTTAATAAACTAATCAAAGATAATGTACTTTGTAAATTGGAAAGTCAAAAACTTGTAAAAGTAAATAACGAAACACCTTTTCTTCCTAAGTTGATTAGAAGGTTGAATGCAACCTGTGTTTCTGGTACACATGTAAGTGATTTCACTGAATTTTTGAAGGGAATTCCCGATGCAGTAAAAACGAAAGTTAATCGGTTTTGTAATAACATACAGTCACATTTACAAAGTAAAGAAAAGTGTAACAAACCTAAGGAAATTAATGTTAAAGCTCAAGATACTGAATTGGTAAAGAACTTACAAATATCAAATCAAAATAAGCACATTGTAGGAAAACTTTTACAACTATTTATGGGACTGTATAAACTAATTAAGAAAAATATTTCAATTCCTGATAGTTCTTACAGTTTAAACTTAAGTCCTAAGATACATTGTACGGAATTCAAACCTTATTGTAAAAGCATGAAGCATAATTTACAAGTACCAATAGTGATTAGCGGTAAACAAATCGAAAGAAATCATAATCTGGGGTACATTGACAAGTTGATAGCACGTACAATTGTAGACTAAATGAATTTTTACATGGTTCTAAAACGAAAATTGTTTAATTTAAGTAAACTTTTTAATCGCATGAACTTTAGAGTTAAGTGTTGCGTTCAAATAAGTAATGGTAAAAACAATACAAAAATTTTATAAAACGGAAAAGGTCTAAAAAAATGTTTTAGTTATAATTGTGTTCATTCTGACAAAAGCTGTTTATGTAAACTACGAGTAATTCGGAGTATATTGTGTGATTTAAACTGAGTACCGCATTGTCAATATATAAGATCAAAGATGTTCTGTCTAATACATTCATACTATTTACAAACTGTTCTAACTGGCTTAAATCCTACTTATTACGGAAGAGATCAATTATTTCATTTTCATAAGTACTTTTATATAATACCCATGGATGAGATGTGTAAGCAGCTGGGAGAAGAAGATATTCTGATGAGATGGAGAACAAGAACCTTATAAATATTTAAACTCTGCGTTATTATTAGCATTACTATTATTTTACACAAACAAATACACAGAGATAGATATTTTCAAGAATTTTCATTTTTCAATTTTTTTTCAACATCTTGTTATACTTATCATTCTTTTTCCAAATCTGTAAACAGATTTTTTTAAGAGGAGGTGGGTGAAAGGCACTGATATTCCTGTATATTGGATAGGAAGCAAAGCCCAGGCAAACTAATTAGAATAATCTTGATGTATGTAGATTGGTAGATAAAGGAAAGGTAGAGGACAAATGACAATACTGTAATACACACCATATGAATGATTCTATACGCGGTATGTGGAAATAAAGGAAAGGACTTGACTCTTAGTCCAGACTCAGCTGAAACAACTTCTCCTGTCTTATTGTTATTGTACATTCATAATTTGGAATTCGGTTCTTTGTGGCATTTCGGAATTAAGTGTTTACAGGTTGTGTGTGTGGACAAGCGGACAAGAGGAAGTCATAGCTGGAGTTGGACAACAGGGTTTTATCGGTATAAAGGTAACAAAGAGTCATAAGGTTAAATATACATTACAGTACAATTACTCATTCAATATATGTATTGGCGAGAAGGGGTTACAAGTTCTGTTTAGTATTGGTCATACTAATCACGGGATAACCCCTCTATTCTCATATGGTAAAGCGTTTGTCAGTTCCAAAAAGCTGAAGAATCATGAACCAAAACATAAATGTGAGAAACCATTCGAATGTGATATTTGTGGTAAGACATTTGCGACCCCCGAAAAACTGAAGAAGCATGAACTATTCCATAAAACGAAGAAGCCTTTTGAATGTGATGTTTGTGGGAAAACATTTGTCAATTACTATCAGCTGAACGATCATGAGTGTTTTCATAAAGGAGAAAAACCTTTCGCCTGCAATATTTGTGGTAAACCGTTTGTAAGCTCCAAAAAACTGAAAAATCATGTGGCGAAGCACAAAGGGGAGAAGCCTGTTTTCGAATGTGATGTCTGTGGCAAAGCATTTGCCAGTAAATATCGACTAAAAGATCATGGGGAATTTCATAGCGGGGAAAAACCATTCGAATGTGATATTTGTGGCAAACCATTTCAAAGCCCTGACGATCTGAAGAATCACGTTCTAAAACACAAAGGTGAGAAACCTTACGAATGTGACATTTGTGGCAAGACGTTTCCCGTGCCCTATCTACTGAAGAATCATCAGCGTTATCATAATGGAGAAAAAGCATTCGAATGTGATATTTGTGGGAAAGGTTTTACTAACTCCGAACAGTTAAAACGCCATGTAAGATCACACACAGGTGAAAGGCCTTTCGAATGCGATATTTGTGGGAAGCGCTTTCGCTCTCCCTCTAACTTAAAATGCCATGAAAATACTCACGTGAATGAAAAATCATTTGAGTGTGACATTTGTGGCAAGCCTTTTACTCGTTTAGATTGTTTAAAACGACACGAAGAAATTCATACTGGAAACAAACCATTCGGCTGTAATATCTGCGGTAAAAAATTTGCGAAGAGATACGCATTAAAAAAACATCAAGAAAATCATTCAAAACCGTTCTATTGTAATATTTGTTGCAAAGGTTTTCTTGAAAGTTTGGCTTTAAAAAGGCATCAGAAAACTCACAGAAATGGAAAGACATTTCAATGCAATTTATGTAGTAAGAGCTTTACTCAAATTAAGTTGATGAAAAGGCACCAAAGAAGACACTTACAAAATGGAAGGACATTCCAGTGCAATATATGTAGCAAAAGCTTTCCTGAAAACAGTGGTTTAAAACGACATGAAAAAATTCACAAACTAGATGGCAAACCATTCCAGTGTGAAATCTGTGGCAAGGAATTTATTGACAAATATCATTTGCAGAGGCATCAAAATACTCACTTGCATAAAAAGCCATTTGTTATCGAGTCCGAGAGAGAACGAAAAAGGCACTCTGAAGTTTCAGGTGAAGATCGCATGGAAGACCTGCCGTGTGGCAGTTTAGAACAGACGTTAAGACGAAGTGGTCGGATAGAAAGACATAAGAATTAATTGATGTCATACATTTTTAGTTCTTTGTTGAAAACCTAAAATTTAATTGTTAAAAGTAGTCGTAATAACTTTTTTGCTTGTTTTTGCCTAAATTTTTTATAATAAATAGAACTTTTAAATATTGAATTACAATACTTAAGGCAATAACATGTTATTGTAATTATATTATTATTCAACCTCTGGTTTTCACTAAATAATTAATAATAATCAAGAAGTTTAACTCAGTAGAGTTTGTCAATTGCTGTTTAACACCGTGCGAGTAAACATAAATTAGGTATACACCTTTGAAATGTTTTAAAGGTTTTATGTAAGGCTGTGGGCATTATTTTGTATTTTGATGAAATTTTTAATCATTTTGCCATACTAATATTGCTTTTTCCGCCAATTAAGTTGCGTTTGCTGTACCTATATTATTAATCATGTTTTTTATTTAAGGGCTTTGTGTTAATATTATTACAAAAGCTATTTAATGTAGTGTGGTTATGTAATCAGTCAGTAAATTTGTTACCATTTAGTAAGGTCTATCTGATTTACGCAATAGTGGCAAACTTGAATACCAAAAAGGAACGATTTTGATTTTTAGCGAGGTCTTTGCTTGTTTTATTGCACACCTACACAATTTATTGTGCTGAATGAGCTCGAATACTGAGCGTTTTGTTCCTTGAGTTTGTCCGTTCCATGTTTTTCCTGTCCTTAATCTTAGTAATTATTATATTGCATTAGTGTTATTCTGCTTCTTAAGGAGGGTTGTTGGGTTCAATTTTGATGATGTCAGTGCAAGGGGCAAATGGTGTACTGTAAAAGTGAGTGGAGCCGCCGTACAAGGATCTCTGCAATTCAGTTTGTCTTTCTTTTCCCATTTGAGACTCCCCCCTGCACGCTCTTCCCTCAACCATAGAGTATTATCTTCTATGTAAAACTCCACTCGATTCTGTACTTATTTACTCCGTTGAAGGTTTTATCACATTGCCATATATTTTACTCTATGACAAGCTCCCTCACATGAAATTTGCCGACGTTTTCGGAAAGATATGATTTTGGGATTTTGAAGTAACGTACACGTTTCAAAAAAATATCAAAAAAAAGAGAAAAAAATTTAGCAGCGATTATGAGGCCGCTTTTTTTGAATTTCATTTTGCAACTATGTAAGAAAAATAGAAATACACGTTATCAATGTATTTCCCCCACTCCAAAGAACCCCAAATATTTCCCCGTTAAAAAACATTTTCTAAAATCAAGCCCTCATAGCCGCTAGAAAAATATGCGGCGATTTCAAAAATGTCTACCCCAAAACTCTCCGTTTAGCCATTCTCCCCCAATTAGGGATTTTAAAACCCCTCACCCCTCCTTAATGAAATAAAATGAAAATCAAACAATCTAAAAAATTGTACACCAACCAAACCAATACTCTTTTATTCTTGGTTTTTTAATACTTCACATTTCCAATTAAGAAATTATTTACTTAAATACGATACGTAGCACTTTTATTTATTAATAAATACTTAAACAAAATGTACTGACTTGCGAAACAGACAGAAATATCAGAAAAACAATTCCTTCATATGCGTACAACTAATTTCTTCTAAGGTTGACAAATGGTAAAAGGAATTGTAAATACTTTTGGACATAATAGTACATGACATTTCCATCAACAAATTCATAAAGTGTAACTATAAATGCAAACGTTAGTGCGCCGGCTAGCAAATAGAATATGCTTGAAATATTTGTGTTCTGAAAATGCACAGGCCTTGGGATGTATTTTTGAGTGCACTCTTTACACATAGTGAAATTATACCATTCAAATGCATCTAACCAAGAATTAAGCAGGCCTGAATGAAGTAGAACATTTGATTTCTTTTGGAAAAATGAATTCATTAACGGCAGTTTGCTACTGTCAAATACAGAAGCATAATATCCGCCGAACAAACTTCTACCAAAATACAAATTTTTAGTAGGAGAAATTTTGCCTTTTTCTGTATTCCAGTACGATTCATTGAGAAATCGATGCAATTTAGATGTCTCGTCAATAAAAATAGAATTTTGGCATTTGGAAATCCATTTTTGAGGAGTTGAGATAGATGGGAATCCTGGTGGAAAGCGAAATGAATTTTCCAATTTCAGAATAATATCATTAGTTGGGGAATATTGCCCCATATCGTGCGCTTTAGTCACAATTTCAAAATAGAATGGGAAACCAGAGTGATAATTATGTGCTTCAAAAGCTTCCGTAATTATTTTCTGATCAGAAGTGTCAATGTTCGCCATCCAGTCAACTGGGCAAGACAATCCGTTTACACTGCCTGGGTAGCAGGTTTTGTTGTGTTTCACGTAGGTATAATATCTATGTAAGATACCACGAAGTACTACATCAGAAATATGTGTTGGATTGAATTCATCATTTCCCAAAAGAGGACTGAAGGCTTTTATTTCTGGTAAGTGAATCAAGTCTTGAATGGATTCTATTTTCTTGTTGGGAGGTGGTTCCGTCAAATCGGCGGTTACAATACTTTTGTAGAGTTCTGTTAAGACAATCAGCGACAACACAGTTGGTATTATGGCAATTTGTATCCACAAGTGTTTAATTATCTTTGTTGGTAATGAATGGCCGTTTTCCACAACATATCCGAAACATATTAAGAGAAAAGGGAAATTTTCAATCTTTCTAAAATGTATTCCACAATGAACAAAGAGAACGAGAGAAGTCATTGAAGCAAAAATTGCCAACCATGTGTCCCATTCAAAAGGCCGAATGTATCCAAAGAAGGAAAGATTTGCATCTTCTAAAACTGCACACGAAATGAAATTGTAGGAATATTCTCTCGTTATCATAGTTGCACTGTATACTTTCTCAGAATTGAAAAGTTGTTTTAAGGGTGTGTCATGGTGAATTCTATGTAAACGGAACCTAATAATTTATTTGAGGTTTGTCCTGAGTCTCGTCCCAAAGATATTGTTGCATTTGTAAATTCTTTAACAACAATAGAAATGACTGCAATTGCAATCTGTCTGTAACCCCTCTGAAAAAAATTAGAGAAATACTCATCCTTTACAGAAGATCCCCAATAACTATATTCCCCGAATCCTGACTTTGCCGTATATACTGGAATATAAATATTTTGAGCCACGCTACTCCTTTGAATAAAATCTTGCGCCGCTTTTCGTCTTAATTTTTCTCCCCCGAAGGATTCGTTTTCATTCAACAATAATCCAATTAGGGAATACCCATAACACCAAATTGATGTGGAAACATATTTGACTTCCGGACGAAGAAAGTACAGTGTTGAATCAATTGTGAAGAAGAACCATGATTTTCTTAGAAGGAGTTCACCAATATCTAATTGTGCTCCCATTACTTCCATTTGGGTGAAGTAGACAGAATTGGACATTACGAGTTTAAGAGTTTCCTTGTCCACCAATATGAACACTGAAGAATGTTCCGCCCACCTGTAGTTTAATGTAGTATATATGTTGCAACATGATATGAGAATATTTGCCCATGAATATTATTATTATTGGATGGTATGAAATAAATAAATGGTAGTGTTGGCATAGAAACAATATTATGGCCAACTCCAAAAACTCCCCAGATCTGGCGTGTTCTCTTATTTACTTAAAACTTAATTTATGTACAGGTCAGTCGAACTTACTGTGGAGAGTAACTTATTCTAGAGTAGATGGCTTTTCATGTGTATTCTCTTCTATTGCGTCTTTAGTTCTTTGTTTTCTCTTCTTGTAGCTTAGATGTGGGCGATTAAAACATCAGATTAAAAACAAGAAAAAAACAGATTAAAACATCAAGACGAACTCAGAACCGACTTTTCTACAGAACTAAAGGCGCAGAAACTTGTATTTGTTTAATCGAAAACTCTGCTAAATGTCACGCAAGGAATGGTGCTATACTCTTTCTTTGCTACATCTTTCTACCTTCAAAGTTTAAAGTGTAATAAAAACGGCAAAACCGAAAAAAGAGAGACAAAAAGTTAAAAAATTGACAATGCACTTGAAAGGAAATAACAAGGATTAAATAATAAGGTGCTTTGAGTTGTCATGGCCCCTCTTTCTGGGGGTACAGGTGGCGACTTCCTATTCAAAAGTGGTTTCCAGCTGCCAGTTTTGTTGGTGCAAATGTCTGAAAATGTCTGTAAATAAACTCGCAGCTATATAGCTTACACTATACAGCTTTTACCATGGCATTACCTGGTATTTAAAAGCACCTTCCCGTAACCTTCTAAAACCACATTGAGGTAGACCTATTCCTAAGAAGTACCAAAGAAAGAGTAGCACCGTTCCTTGCGTCACATTTAGCAGAGATGTCGATTAAACAAATACAAGTTTCTACGCCTTTAGTTCTGTAGAAAAGTCGGTTTTCTCTAGTCATGAATGTTTTAATTGCCTATTTCTAAGCTACAAGAAAAGAAAACAAAGAACTAAAGAAGAACGCAATAGGAGAGAATACACTTGAAAAGGTTAACTAATACGTTTCTTAAGTAAATAAGAGAACACGCCAGAAAGGGGGAAACATTGTCCAATGTTTAATGTATCAGATGATTTTATTTCACAACTAGGACTTCTCCCAAACACTGTCATCTGCTATTCTTTCAAATATCAATTCTAATCGGTCTTTACTCTTAAACATTCAAGAAATTATTTCAGACATTTGGTAACTAGATACTATTAGTACTACTGACACCAATGTGCTTTAAAATGGGAAAGTTCCTTCCCCCTACCTAACAGGTACAAGGTATGGAAATAGTTACTTACAAAATTGACTCAGAACCACTTATGGGGATTATAGCTTTATGCTTCCAATGCCATAGAGTTTAAATTGCAAACAAAATACAGGGACTCAATTGTTTACTATAACGTTATAATGCCCATAAGTGGTTCTGAGTCAATTTTGTAAATAACTATTTCCATACCTTTACTTTACACCAGGTGTTCACTTACCCAAAATGACAAGAAATGTGCACCCAGTTTCTTCATTCAGTACTGCCCAATTCTAAGATAACAATTACAGTTACTATGGCTGCACATGCAAAATACTATATCCGAGCTATTCTACTCTCTGTTTATATCTTGACTGCACAATGTCAACATTTACCCTCCCAACTAGCAAATTATGATTTTGACATTGTTCTGTATCCAAGTAAATTGACGGATGATGTCTTTGAAAAAATCGTATTCTCACCACGAACCATCATTGATAGAGCAACTGTTAATTATACGAAATGGTTTGCTAATTACAAAGGAGGAGATGACTACCCAAGTTCATTGTCAAACAGAAATGGGGATATCATAACAGTAGTGGAACCACCTCGGTGGGAAATATACAAAATTCCATATATTCCAACTATATTTGGTCGAGAAATGAATCGACCGAACGGCAAGTTTCTAATAATTACCACAAAGAATACGTTTAAGAAATTCAAAGACAATTTCGTGGATCGAT
Source organism: Yoshiicerus persimilis (assembly GCA_020352615.2). NCBI lineage: Eukaryota > Metazoa > Arthropoda > Collembola > Entomobryomorpha > Tomoceridae > Yoshiicerus > Yoshiicerus persimilis. The sequence goes on from CM036940.2 coordinate 90,767,866, forward strand.
TGAACTGGCAATTGGCATTGAATGTTATATCGACTGCAGTCTATTTTATGGTCTTCAGTTCCAAGGAGGACATTCAAGTACTCACACTGTCAATATTCACCAAAGATTATACAAAGATTGATTTCACAACATCAGAATTCGAACAGAGTGGAATGGCAAGAAAAGGTCTACACAGAAATCTTCATCAAAAACGTTTTTTTGCTTATGAACACATTAGGACTGCAATAGGACGACAGTGTGGTTCGTCTCCATACCAATTCATTAAGAAAAGAAGATTTCGAAGATGCGTAAACGCTGCAGTACACTATCCACTCGTACAAGTACTGGCTGACTTTTTAAATTTCACGGCTGAATACGGACGACGCAATATAGATTTGTGCGGTGTGATGTATCCGGAATCCACTTACCCAGAAGTATTTGTGTACTCTCGGACATACATAACACACATAACATATCCTGGGAAATTTACATTCATCTATTGTGTGGACAAAGAGACTTATTTGGATAAGCCCTTGGCCATCTAGATATCCATAATGGACTGGAGTACCTGGCTATTGTTGCTACTCTCTTGTCTCCTAGGCAACGCACTCATTTTTCGAATCTCTAAACAGAAAATGACATCATCCATTGGTAACCTGTTCCTTTCCGCATTTGCGATTCTTCTCCGCCAAAACCACAACCAGAGGAAACTCTGCTTGTATGGAATTCTCTGCTTGGTCTTAAATATTCTGTTGACTCAGTATGAGAGTTACATCACAAATGAAGTGGTGGCTCCTGTGGACAAAATGAGAATGGACAGTTTCAAAGAACTCATTGATAATGATTATAAAATAGTTTCCATTGCTGCATATCGAGATGAACTATCTCGAAGTGAAGGTTATTCTCTCAGGCGTCCTTTTTTCTCACAATATGGAATGAAGGACAAAGAAAACTCGAGTGTTTATATTTATGACTTCGATAAGACTAAATTGACTTCACTTTATGATATATACAAATTTTGTTTGTCAGACACGAAACTTAAACTCTTTTTTCCTGTAGGAAATAAAGGGGAAATCGTTCTTTACAAAACACAACAACAAGATCTTCCCTCATTGAAATGTTTCAGAACAAAAGAGCATGCAAATAATATACCAGAATCATGGGTGTTTTCTGGATGTTTCAGGGATGAATTTGTGAATGTTGTCCAAGAACTGAATGAAATGGGAATACTCGACTTTTGGAGACGACTTAGGTTTTTCAGACCCCACATAACGAGATTCAACGAAAAGAAAAAGGCATCTGAGAGGGGAGTTCGGAGTCTGAGCTTTGACATGAAAGTCGGTGCAATTTTTCCTGTATTTGGATATCTGACCATCATTCCTGTTTTCGTATTTCTGCTGGAACTGTTTGCAAGACTTTTGACAAACATATATCAAAATATAAATGCTGTTTATACTTTCTGGTTGTATTTCACTCGACCTTGACGAATGGAGGTCAGTCCATCATAATAATTATTAAGTGGGACGAAGGTACGTTTTCCAAACAAATTTGCTGAAATGTCTTAAATTGCATTATTACCATAGGTTTCATAAAATAACTTGAGGCCTCAGTAGCATGTTTTGCAGGAATATTTATAAGGGCCAAAATCGTCCCCTATGCTTCTTGTCGTCATTGACTACTCGTGACAAATTCGGGAAAACGCCTCTATAAATATTCCTAATCCCCCAGGTGAAATTTGGCCACTGGGTCCTCCTGGTAAACCAGTAACAAGCGTGAGCCAGGGAAACCCCACAATTATACTCCTAGGTATGCCTATAATCGTTCATGAAATGAACATACATAGTACCCACAAACATACAATAAGCTTCGTTATCCTAATGATAAATAATATTAAAAAATCATGACATCCCTTATTGTCATCTTTTTGTCATTCGAAAATTTTTGTCGTAAACTAATCCAAAGTAAAAGTCATCCGTATGAAATATAAAAATGCCTCATTGCGAACCCTATGCGGGGGTAAGGTAAGCTCTTCCCACTGTAAAAGACACCAGCTCAAGTTCAAAGACACAATGTCCTAGTTGTGAAATAAAACCAATTTATATTGAGCCTCGCCATTGGACAACTCCAGAGTCTCCCCAGATCTGGCGTGTTCTCTTATTTACGTAAACTTAATTTATGCACAGCTATGTGGAACTTACTGCGGAGGTAGAGTAGATGGCTTTTCATAGTATTCTCCTATTGCGTTTTTATTAGTAGTTTGTTTTCCTTTCTTGTAGCTTAGATGGAGACGATTAAAACATTCATGAATGACTGAGCTGAAAACCGAGTTTTCTGTAGTGTTGTTTAAACGAAAACTCGGCTAAATGTCACGCTATAGGAATTGTAATGAAATATACCCCAACTTACCAAACAATATTATCGAGTGAAACCCAAAGTTCTCAGATAAACTCCATTACATTCTATTACTTATCAGGTGTTTATATGTGACGATGATTATTTCATTACCTGTATTAAATCCGAAATTTGGCTTGGTAAAAATGAGAGGAAATATTCTCAAAAGATTGCTGCAAAAAGGGAGCTCATGCAATTTGGTATTAAATTTTAATGTCAAGGTTTCTTGATTTACCATTTCCCACCCAATTTTGTTGGACACCTGGGAAATGTGGGAAATGTGGGAAATGTGGGAAAACCGGGAAATTTCTGGGAAATGAAAAAGTCCTGTGGGAAATGAATCCCAGTGGCTGCGGGACTTTCCGCGGCTAGTCTCATCTTTATTCAAAAGAATTCTGAATCATATTGAAAAAACCTTTCTCTATTTTCATGTTAAGTTATCCCCGCAGATTAGATTCGCATTGAAAGTTTGTAAAATGGAGTGTTGTATTATTACTATTATGAAAATCATTGCAAGTGCTTTGTTTTTAACACACATCAAGCTTATTTAAGAATAATAATTCTTCTTGCCAGATGCCACAAGCACAACACAAGATATGCATCCTAAAAAGTTAAATAGCTGTTGATGCCCATTGTATTTTCAATTGGCCGTCAGCCTTAAAGAGTTGTGTTCAACTATTAGCGAATTAAAGTTGTCCCCAAGTTGTCACTTATATTGCCACAAGAATCATCAGAACATTGACTTATGTATTAGTGTATTAGGCTAGGCTAGATTTCCAGAAAATTCACGATAGTTAACTATCAAATGGACACCTTTGTTGCATTTTGTCGTAAATGATAGAGAATGGTGAAACTCAATGACTACTAAGTTGTGTTGCCGTCAACTGGGTTGAAGTAAGGCAGAGGTGGCATGAGGGGGAGGAGGAGGAGGAGGAGGAGGAGGGGGAGGAGGAGAGGAGGAGGAGGAGTGAGGAGGAGGAGGGGGATGAGGAGGAGGAGGAGGAGGATTTAGGAAAAAAAATTGAATACGTACAGAACCTACGAAAAACCATGAAGGACTTGCATTTTCCGTGTCCTCGATTACAATTAATACAATAATATAGACTTCGGGTTTCGGCCTACCATAGCCTCCTCAGGGAGGGGGTATCACCCTCCGACCCGAAGGCCGTCAGTAATGCTTTCTGGCTAATGAGACCTTACTTGCATTACCCGCTGAATTTAATGTCTTCGCTAGACAATCAGTAATGCTTTCGAGCTAATGAGACCCTACTAACAAAACTCCATGGCATCCTCCTCTTCGCAGTGAATGGAATCTGGAAACAGTTGAAAATATTAAGTTATATTTCATTTCTGTATACTTAAATTTGCAATTTGCATTTTTTTATTTTTGCAATCCACCAATTAACATTGCTCTTTTTTATAACAACCTAACAATTATTGATAATAATCTCAGGCCCAGGAGGGGAGAGCTGAGTCCAGTAGCCACTGAAGAACCATCATCCTACTTCCGTCCGGTTCTACTCTCCTGCTACATTGCCCTCACCCGGCCGGAGGCAAAACCATAGATACCAGTAATGACATTTGAAACATTTACTGTTATCTACAATTACCGGGTTTTGGCTAATGGGCTACAACTTATTTGCAATAAGTAAACTGGTGTCACAATATTTAACTTCGTAATGGCATTAAATAATTCTATTATTTAAGGCAGTAATATTAAAATTTAATTTAATGAATGGATGTATTGTTACCTAACAAGTTAAAACTTAATAATGGGTGCTTTTGCATGGTGTGTCGGGTAAGCCCGTTTGCCGTTGCAAACGTTTTCAAACACTGCGCATTGAAATCTCGGGGGTGGCCCATTATGGCGAGCAGCATGGCGATCTAAATTAAAACGCGTTCTGAAGGTTTTCTGGCAAATTTGGCATTGAAATGTATTTATTCTAGCTGCTGCTTGTCCTTGAACAGCGTTGGGTAGATTGCTTGCTAGGCTGCCATGAATTTTCATGTGGCGCCTTAAATTGTCCGATCTACTGGCGACTTTTCCACAAACTGTGCATTTTAACCGTGCAATTGGTATTTGTTCTCCGGAATTATCGTTATCTGCAATCCCATTGTCCCTGTTATTTGCCCCGACATTGGCGTTATCACCATTATTGTTCTGAATATTTTGAGCATTCCCATGATCTTGGTTTAAGTTTTGATTATTCTGAACATTTCCAAGTTCTTCGTTTAAGTCTTGATTATTCTGAGCATTTCCAAGTTCTTGGTTTAAAATTTGATTATTCTGAGCATTTCCAAGTTCTTGGTTTAAGTTTTGATTATTCTGAGCATTTCCAAGTTCTTGGTTTATGTTTTGAGTATTCTGAGCATTTCGAAGTTCTTGGTTTAAGTTTTGATTATTCTGAGCATTTCCAAGTTCTTGGTTTATGTTTTGAGTATTCTGAGCATTTCCAAGTTCTTGGTTTACGTTTTGATTATTCTGAGCATTTACAAGTTCTTCGTTTAAGTCTTGATTATTCTGAACATTTTCAAATTCTTCGTTCAGGTTTTGAATATTCTGAGCATTATCAATTCCATGGCTACTTTCTTCGTCCCTATGAAATGGTTCATCAAATGTAGGGGTCGCAAAAGCAGGGCGAGCAGTGTGTCCTATGTTCTCATCTGAAGAAGACATCGTAGAGGCTTCACCATTGGGATCCGCATTTAAATCTACGTATCTTCTCCTGCAGTACCTAACATTTGCTTCTAATTCTCTTCTTGCGTTAAACAGTTGGTCCCAATGATAGCTAATTCGGTCTGCTTCTTTTTTAAAACCTTCTCTTTTTCTCTCCATATCCTTCTCTTCTTTTTTAAAGCCTTTTCTTTTTTTCTCCATATCTTTTTCTTCCTGTTTTAGCATATTTCGGCACTTTCGGATATCTTTTCTTTCTTGTCGCAAATTGTCCAACTCTTCTCTCAAATCTTTTCTCTGTTCTCTCATATCTGAGCTAAAATCATCTTTTTCTTTCTGGAAAGCATCCCATTCTCTTTTTAAAACGGCGTATTCTCTGCCAAACTCGGTAGTCATTGTTACTGAAAATTCTAAAAAATCATTGGAACTAAAACAATAATTGATAGTTTTATTAGTCATAAAAAAGGAATAAATACGACTGCATTTAAAAAACTGCAAATGTATTTTTTGACCTATGGCATAATTATGATAAGCATGATGTCTATAGTATGATCATATTTAGATTTAAGGTTTAAATGTATCATTGTCAAACCATATTCAAAATTACAGCTGCTGCACTGATTTCCGTTACAGGAAATATTAATTATAATATTCATTCAGTAGATATTTGCAGTGGAATTAAATTGACGAATGAAAAATTGAAGTATTAATGTTTTGCTAAATTTGCCTATCAAAATTTTGAAAAGACAGCTGTAGGTTTCACAAAAGTTTATGGCTTGCTTAGGTGCTATCGGTATGTTTTATGAATGCAAATAGTTAACAATTCTTCCGATTTCCTCTTTGGTAAAGAAATGACTACTGAATGATATCGGTTGTACAGCAGTATATATAAAAATTAGGAATCACTGCAAAAACTGATGAATGATAAAAAATTATTAGTCTTACCTTAACAAGCAACCGAACAGCAAACTCAGTTCATAGATTTTCCCCAAACTATTGTTGACGATCATACAATGCACAATTTTTTGCGACTGCGCGCTACGCAAGGTAATTCAACGATGTTTTAAGTATCAATAATACAATGCCATACGATACAATAATCAGGAGAACGTAGCATATATGTTAGCCAACTCCTACAAAGTTGTTTGCTGCGTAGTAGTACAAGAATATTTTTCCACGATAATTCGAATCCTTACATATTCAACGTTAGTAGTATTAATGATTAGGTGACTGCAAGTTAATAAGCGTATTCCAAATTAAAAAAATACTCTGGAACTGGAAAAGTCAACAATACCAATTTTTGGATTCACTTTCAGGTAAGTTTCTTTTCATTTTTCAATATTTCATAATTATTTGTTAGCCTAGCTACACGGTTCTTTCATATTACGGTGCAGCAAATATTGAAAATAATTAGCAATTACCTACAGCATATCATCTGTAAATGCATGTGTACTTCGTTATTGTTTACTGTTGAACGGTAAATATTGTCATGCTGTAATATATAAAATTGTCAGTCAGCTTTTACTGTATAGATTTTTATTTTTCTTTCAATGGCTTTCACAAATGTTTAAAAAATTACTACTAATTAGGTTACTATTAATAACATCATTATTTTCAAATATCCTCTATCCCACTATCCTCAACAGGTATGTGTTACTGATTCTGTATTGGACACTTCCATTATTATCACGTCGAACTAATATATGTAATTTAAATGTAACCCTAAATGCAGAACATGTCGACAATGAATGGACAATTAAGTTGGTGCTGCAAATATTGTGTCATTCAAATCTGATCTGACATTGGTTTTTCAAAACACCTGTAACTTCCGCTGCAGGGCAGGTAGGAATGTGCAAAGAAGCTGCAATAGATTGGTATGGGCATTGTCGTCAAGTTTGTTTCAATGTATTAGAACATGAGGACATATGTATAGGAGGAGAAGGGCTTCATGTCGAAATTGACGAATCTCACTTATACACAAGAAAATACCACAGAGGAAGAGCATTAGCAAATGAACAATATTGGGTCTTTGGAGGAATATGCCGTGAAACAAAAGAGTGCTTTATTGAACTGGTGCCAGACCGTAGTGGTGCAACTCTTTGGCCCATCATTTTACGCAGAATTGCACGAGGGTCAATTGTCTTGAGTGATTCAGCCCGGGTCTACCACAATCTACATGAGCCTCCATTGAATTTCGAACACTATATGGTCAACCACAGCATTAGTTTTGTTCATCCTGACAACCGAGATGTGTACACAAACACCATTGAACGGCAGTGGGGCTTGCTAAAAGACGAGGTCAAAGGATTTTCTGACGCTGAGCACATGATTATGTACATTTGTCAACGTCTATATAGAAGGCAATTCTTGGAACCATCCACTGATCTTGAAAGACGGCAACAAGGTCGTAAATTCAAAGTATTCTTACAACATATCTGTCAAGTATTTCCAGGGCCTTACCGAGCAGGCATATAGAAGTTGCTTAAAACGGAGATATAAAAAAATTTCTATTGATGGTATTGTAAATTTCAATATTACTGCCTTGAATAATAGAATTATTTAATGCCATTACGAAGTTAAATATTGTGACACCAGTTTACTTATTGCAAATAAGTTGTAGCCCATTAGCCAAAACCCGGTAATTGTAGATAACAGTAAATGTTTCAAATGTCATTACTGGTATCTATGGTTTTGCCTCCGGCCGGGTAAGGGCAATGTAGCAGGAGAGTAGAACCGGACGGAAGTAGGATGATGGTTCTTCAGTGGCTACTGGGCGACTGGACTCAGCTCTCCCCTCCTGGGCCTGAGATTATTATCAATAATTGTTAGGTTGTTATAAAAAAGAGCAATGTTAATTGGTGGATTGCAAAAATAAAAAAATGCAAATTGCAAATTTAAGTATACAGAAATGAAATATAACTTAATATTTTCAACTGTTTCCAGATTCCATTCACTGCGAAGAGGAGGATGCCATGGAGTTTTGTTAGTAGGGTCTCATTAGCTCGAAAGCATTACTGATTGTCTAGCGAAGACATTAAATTCAGCGGGTAATGCAAGTAAGGTCTCATTAGCCAGAAAGCATTACTGACGGCCTTCGGGTCGGAGGGTGATACCCCCTCCCTGAGGAGGCTATGGTAGGCCGAAACCCGAAGTCTATATTATTGTATTAATTGTAATCGAGGACACGGAAAATGCAAGTCCTTCATGGTTTTTCGTAGGTTCTGTACGTATTCAATTTTTTTTCCTACATCCTCCTCCTCCTCCTCCTCCTCCTCCTCATCCCCCTCCTCCTCCTCCTCCTCCTCATCCCCCTCCTCCTCCTCACTCCTCCTCCTCCTCCTCCTCCCCCTCCTCCTCCTCCTCCCCCTCCTCCTCTTCCTCCCCCTCCTCCTCCTCCCCCTCCTCCCCCTCATGCCACCTCTGCCTTACTTCAACCCAGTTGACGGCAACACAACTTAGTAGTCATTGAGTTTCACCTATAGGACTTGGATATAGGACTACGAGTTGACTACAAGCTACTTTACTTAAAGTACACTAAATAATTAAAAAGAGTCGATTTTTTTTAATCCACTTAGCGGCAAGAGAATAGAGTGATCAACATAATGGCGATAAAATCAATCTATATTTTATAACGGAATTCTTATTTAAGCCAAGTCTGGCCCAATAGCTTTACATACAACAACTAAAACTTAAAAGAGTCACCGCTTTATTTTTGGAAGATTTGTTTATTCACATTATATTTACATTTATATACATGATTTTTGATGGCAATATCAATATAGGTTCTGGGCAAAACTGTTCAAACCTCTAATTCAGTCGTAAAATATTTTTGGTATCGTTTGAAAAGTTTGAGCTGGCTGACTTAATAATGCTTCAAATCTGTGCAAATGCAAACGATGGCATAAAGGCTGAACTTGGTTATGATAAGAATAATAATAAGATAGTTGGCAAGTTGGCATATGACCAGTAAAAGAATTTTTGGAGGTTAAATTAAATTAAATTGCATCATTTATTTGGATTTGCTTAGCAGTGTTGGGTAACAAGTAGCTTACAATTGATAATATATTGTCTACGGTTTTCCTAATATACATACTGAGAATTGATTGAGAGTTCACTCACCAGAAAGTTGACAACAAATCGATAACGAATTATTAAAAAAACATTTTACTAGAATTACCTGCCCAAAGTGATAAGCAACTATTATATAATTTTGCCTTTGACACTCGTAAGAATTTACTAGCTTTTAAATTATACAGGAAGTCAAGGCAGCTTAAATTAAGATGTCTACCAGGTACTGATATTGCTGGACCGGGACTTTTCAACTGATCCCGGTAGTTGGAAAAAATTATTTAAAATACCAATACTTGAAATTATGAAAACCTTGTATAACTTTTCGTAGCATATTTTTTCGACTTTCTATTGTTTCGTTTTCCATAACAATAGAAAGTCGAAAAAATACACCACGGAATGGTATTTAGCCGGTTTTTAATTTTGGGTTTTGGGATTGTAGATAATTTATTCCACGTACCAGGATCAGTTGAAGAAGAAACAAGTTAAAACAACATTATCAGTGTACGCAGTACACAAGCAATGCCCAACTTGGAAAAAGTCCACAAAAAGTTCCATTTTTACAGGGAATTCTCATTTGAACCCACCTGACAAATGTTCATTTTCCTTGGGTGCCATTTTTGGCAAACAATAATGTTCATGCTTAAAAATACTTTTATATGTAATTCAACCTTTGGTGGACAAAAGTAAATTATACTTCTTACACAACCGAAGAATTTTTTGGTAGCTAGTGACTTTAATTCACTTATGCTTTTTAAATGTGGTTTTCCTCTTCCCTTCTGCTTTACTTCTGTGGTAGCACATAATATTATATTTGCTTAATGTTACATTATATTACAATTTTGTTTTAATGCCATGTATTATACTTAAAATGATTTCCGTTTAATTGTGGAATTGAAAATGTATAAATACCTTAATTTTGTTGGCTCGTCGTTTAGTTCCATGCATAGTTTATCTTTTTAAATACCACAATATTAATATCACCGATATCAAAATGACTCGAATTTTAATTGTTGTGACATTGTTGAGTTTAATAGTTTTGGGAATTCCCGATTTTGGTTAGTGAAAAATTAAATATTAGATAGAAAAAGTAAATATTAGATAACATGTGTAATATATATAGTATAATATTTAATTAAAATTTTTATTTTAACACAAGCTGTCAGCAGTAGAGCACTTTGTTTCTTAAAGGATAGGGTTGGCAATTGTCCAACTGGGACTAAAGACGTCCAGGAAAACCATTGTTCTCCACAATGTGAGGCTAGGAGTCACAAATGTTGTGCTGCCGTTGGGTCATCGTAGTATCAATTTAAAGACTTCCGATAAACAGTTGCTTTATAAAACTGCAAATGTTATAAAAACCACTTCCTGAATAAATCAATAAATTCAATAGTTACTTTTGAAATTGTTTGCCATTTCATTGCGTCCATCGGAAGTACCAGATCTTTACATGCAAATATTTGAATCGTTTAATTTGAGGCTAAATATGTTGAATGGGGCATATAAAGTTTGTGACCTTCTTTAGGGTTTGCTAACATAGCTATAAAAATTAAATGTGCATTGATATTTATACACACCTGGTTAAGTTGCTTTTATTTTTACTTTTTGAACTGATTTATTCTAGTCATACTACAAGTTATAGTCGTATTTTTTTTAATTTAAAAATAAATTGCGTTTCATAGGTATAGTCAGCTACCCAACACCGACTATTATTGTACGGGCTCTTATATTCATCTGCTTTATCTAAATGTTTCCGTTTTCGTTTAATTGTAGCATTGCATCACCAATATAGCAATAACTAGAATTTTAATGTTGGAACATTTATGATTTTTGGGGATCCCTGAATGTGGCATGCCAAAAATTTTAAATATTAGATAATTTGAAATCCTAATGCCGTAATATAAGTAAAACAGTTTTTAACATAATTTATCGGCTGTTTAGAACTTTACTTCGCATTATATGATTATACTGACTGTTGTCCTTCTTGGACTCAAGATATTCAGGGAAATATTTTTGCTGCAGTATTGGCAGTATATCAAGTTGTGCTGCCGTAGAGATATAACCCTCGGCATTTATACTGTAATCTTTGGGTTGAATGGCTTACTGTAATTGATAATCTATTGCCTCTGGTTTTCCTTATATACTTCCCAAGAATTAATTTGTGAAGACGGTTTTCCTCTTCCCTTCTGCTCCGCCTCTGCTGGACAATAATATTATATTTGAAACTTTGTTTAATGTCATGTTTTAAAGGATTTCCGGTTAATTGTTGATTAATGCCTGAATGCACTATGCCACCACAAAATGGAATCACATTACAGAATATTACCGATGCTTATACGAAAATAGTGGATGAGAATAAAAATCGCATATATTTAAGAGTACGTGTATTTGCTTTTGACAAAACTATATCAATTATTTATTTTATATTATTGCAGGAAAGTTCCATTTAGAGACAGGACATTACAAATTGTCATGTCAAATGTGAACTCGAGGAATCAGTTTCATGCGAATCGGATCGGCCAAAATAAGTGTTATGCTTGGAATCAGCTTCAAATCTTCGACCTTATCCTTAGTCTGCACATCAAATTCCCTTAGTACAGATGCCACCAATAACTTAGCTTCCATTAGTCCAAACTTTTGTCCTGAACAAATTGAAAATCACCCAAATTAAAAAAATGTTTTGTAAAGCAATTATCGAAATATAAATCAGTCAGCTCATAAAGTTCTGAAATAAAACAGATCATTTTGATTCACCTATACAGTTCCGTGGTCCGAAGGAAAATGGTATATATGCACACGGGTGTCTGCCGACGCAGTTTTCGGGTAAAAATCTATCGGGATCAAATTTTTCCGGATCTGGGAATGCTTTCGGATCTTTATGTAGAGATGAGAGAAAGACGGACGCGTTCACGCCTTTTGGCAATACAACTCCATTATCTAAGGACCAAAACATCAATAAATAGGAAAAATGAATCCCTTACTTGGCTATAGACAAGTAAACTCAAGCTTAGTAAATATATTAAGAATAAATTCACGGTACCGTGAAATAGCTATATGTAAAAGTAGCTATTTCACATTGATTGCAATCGGTAGACAAAAACATTCTCTAATTCATAAACTGATTTCATGTTTTTTTAAATTATAGCCTTTGTGGAGCAATTATAATTGTGTCCAAAAACTAACACATATTACCAATATCCTTAATTCATAAAAAACTACCAGAAAATAAGGTTACAACTACAGTTTGAAATAAATACCTCATTTGCTTTTCATTGTATATTTTATGACACTATTCAGCAGTAAAGATAACTCACCAAGGCGGACGTCGGTCTGAAGCTTACGAATAAATCCTGATACGGCAGGATATAATCTCAAGCTTTCCTTGATACATCTTTCTAGATACTTCATTTGGGACAGATCAGCCGAGGAGATTACTCCATTATGGTTATTTTTACTAAATATGTCGTCAAGTTCTTCTTGAACCTTCTGTTGATGATTTGGATGGGTTGCAAGCATAAAGAGCACGAAGTTGATGGCAGTGGCAACAGTGTCATGGCCCTGTGTTAATCATATTTTCAATTGTGTTAAAGCACACTCATTTTTTATTACAACGTAATGCAATTTCTCTTACCGCTCCACCAATGGTTACAGTTTCGTCGATAATATCCTGGATTGAGAGACTTTTGTCATTGTCAGCCGAGTCAAGAAGAATATCTAAAAACGTTTTCGGTCCATCGGAATAGTCAACAGTACCCTCCTTTCGCTCTTTTATTCTTTGGTGCACAATCTGAAATAGTCAGTATTACTTTATATAGGGCATACTCAGATTAATTTATTGAAAATGGTGATTATCGTTTTCTCACTTTTCCAATAAATTCATGCCAGTACGTAACATGTTTTGCACCCTTCCTTCCTTCAGGCAAATTCCAATATATCCATTTAGCACGATACCAAGGTTTGTTCATTCGTCTACCAATTCCTTGAACTGCACTAAATGATGTCAAACAACACAGTATTTGTTAGAATTTTTTCCATAACAGTTTTAGATTTCAGATTTGTATTTTGGAAGTACATAAAAATTTTAAATAAAGGTTACCTTTCTACAGCATGATGAATTTCAGAAAATTCGTTTATTTGCGCCTCAACTTTCGTCCCAAATGCCGCCTCTGAAATTATTTAATTTCATTGTTAACTCAGAAAATTTATTAATAACAAGGGCTTTCATTTTCGTTACAACCTAGAATAATGTCCAAAGAACATCTTGAAATAAAAGTAGACAGATCCATAAAGCCGTCACTTTTACTTTCGATGTGGTCAAACTTGCTGTGTAAAAGTTCCATCATTGTTGCACTTTGTTCATTAAAAATTCTGATAAAATTATCAAACATTTTGAATGTAAAGGACGGGTTGATTATATCTCGGTGATGTTTCCACTTCAGAGCTGCAGAATTTAAAAATACAACACGGAAATTATTTGCTTCCATTTGAAACAATTTCTAAATACCCGAGGAATTGGAACTCAGTAATTTAAATTAAAATACACATATAAATAATTACGCTTAGATGTCACCAGACCATCGCCTAGATATTCTGCGATCATTGTGTACCCATCGCCTTTCTCTAAGTGTTCTGTACTTTGCAAAACTTTCTGAAAAAATCAAAGCAAGTTTTAATATAAATAAAAGGCGATAATTGCTTTACTAATAAAAAATTAGCTTCAATAACGAGCAATATTTAATTCATATCTCAACTTACGGAAACTGCCTCTGCAGTTACTAAGTAAAGTTCGCTGGGTCCAAAACCTGTAAAGGAAATAAGATAACACCCCATGTGTCGAAATTCGTTTGATAGTTTATCCATTATCGCAAAGATCTCTGTGTGCATAAATAAATCAATATATTTATCACATAAACTCAACAATGATTTTACAATGTTTTTTTAGTAAAATATACCTGAAGCACTATAATTAAATCTTTATTTGTTATAGGAGTCGGTGATATTATTTGATGGGCAAACAGCTTTATTTTGTAATTTTGTGCATGACACTTTTTCTTACCATGTTCTGAATTACCGGCAAACAAATGCATGTGTCCCAACAGTGGCAATCTCCGTGGACCTGGAAGTGTATCCAGTAACTTGTTCCATTTGGAGATTTTGTTCCACTGCTTAAAAATTTCATGAAAGATTATTACAAATACTCCAAAAATAGCGAGTGTCCAAACAGTTGACATCTTGATCTATTAATTATCTTTAAGGTGAGCAAACTGCAAGCAGGTTTATTTTTTCCTAAAAGACCACTAAAAGTTGAACAATTTAATTAATATTAATAAAATTTACAAGTAGATATCAGGTATTTGTGGCAAGAATCACACTTCAACAACTCCGAGAAACAAGCAAACATTTACATTTACTTCACATATAAGCACTTGTAGATATATAGTAATCCACAAAACTGCCACCGTATTTACTGCATTTAGAGATTTGGTTTTAATCTGAAACATATAAAACAGAGGAATCCCTGATGATACCGCCTACATAATATATGTAGTACCTTTTCAGTAATGCACAAATTCTATTTTTCAAAAATTCGTGTTTGTTTTGATATAATTTATCGGCCCAATATTTTAAAGAGGGCAATAATTAAAATTTAAAATCCGGGGTAAGTTTTATTAGCCCGTGTACCAATGATATTGTTTACCGTTTCCAATGGGATAATTAGGCGTATATGCAATAACTGCTGATGCTTACAAAGTAACTTTAATCATATGATAGCAAGCTTATGAAAGGTTTGAGCCCAATCATTCATGAATAATAGATAAGATAGTTGGCATATGACCAGTAAACGAATTAATTGAGCAGAAATTAAATTATATCATTTAGATATTACATTTGCATAGTGGTAAGGGAAATTGTTAAATAACATCATAGAGACAAATAGCCCTCAAAGATAACGGACAATATTTATCTCAAATGCTGTACTTTATATATTTATATATATACATTGGGTAATATGGGTAATATATAAATCAAATAAATTTATAGTATAAATCACCAACTAAGTTGACATTGTGTACAATAATGAAGATCAGGCAACCTTCATCTTTAATTTTATTACTAATTTTTTTATGAGAAAAAGAAACAGATGAACCACAAGAACAGAGTTGACAAATAAAGCAAAAGCCAAGCTATCAAACGTTATAAAATATATTTGTTATACAAATATTATTTGGCCCACTATCTGGGTTTTTATGTGCCGGATAGTCCCGAACTCTTACTGCAGCAGTTTTAGCTACAAGTGAAGAGACTACACGAATCCTTGGTTTGTGAAGTATTCTTCTTCATAGTCAAAAGATGGAAATTCTACTCAAAAAATATGAAGTAGTCCAATAATAGTTTTACTACATGGAAATGGGGTAATTAATAAATAATTCTGCTACCAACACTTGCCTTTGTTTGTTTTCTGTAAACTTCAAGCTATTTTTGTATTAAAATGTAATCATTTTGAAGCATTAAAATCCATTAGTTATTAATAGCATTTAAGTAGGTTTATCTAATTTTTCAACTTTTCTCATTGTTGTCAAACAATGTCCAATGGAGTGATCTGAAGTGCTTTGTATGAAATAGTTTTTTAAGCAAGTGTTTACACATTTTAAGTTGCGATCACATTTGAGACCCACATTCGGCTATTTGCTTCTCATGAGGATTCACTGTGAACGTCTATAGTTCAGTTGTGGTTACAAGGGATAATTTGATTATACGTTAGTGTAAGTAGAAAAAATTGCAAAGTCAGCATTGATCCTTTATATTTAATCCGGTGACACAAGACACAAAAATTATCAAAAGCCAGTATTATTAGTAGGTTTTGTACTATTGATCGAGTATATCGTGAACTATTTTTTGATCAAAATTCCGTTTTTAGTTTCCTTTTCCCTGGCGATGTGGGCGTTCAATTAAAGTTGTGACTATTTATTTTCAGCAAAATGAGGACACTAATTTGTTTAATTTCATTATTATTTGCATTTACGGAATGCAGACACGGATTAAAATATCTAATGGATTTTGAAGGGGACTGTTACACACAAATTATATTGCACCACAAATATCCCAATAAATCAAACTCACTATCTGATGACGTAATAGTTAATGCGCTACTCCAAGTAAACAATCCTTACACAATAACTGAATTCACCTCTCCAGTAGAAGAGAATATCTGTGCTACTGCAGATTTAGTAGAATATATCACCAATCAGAAGAAAGCAGGTTTATATACGTCTATTCGATATAAGGACCTGTGGCAATGTAAGGAGGAATTCGATTCTTTGGAACTAAAAATTTCATCGCCACTTTTCCACTCTCGATTGAATTGCGTGGCTAACATTATTGTCAACTTGAACCAAAAAGATTTCGGAGAAATGATGTTGACCAACTACATCAGTGAGAAATTTAATTACGGAGACCACATCTCTAACAATTACGGTTACAGGTACGCGGAATATTCCTCAGTGTACATATTGGTGGATCAGGAAACTCTCAATCTGGCAAAATCGAATTCAAATTATTTCACTCAAGTGGACGTAATGGAATCAACACTAGACATAGGTGATCTTTTTCTAAGAAAATCATGGTTTCTGATCACAACTGACGCAACACTACATTTCCTTTGTCCGGAAGTGAAATCTCTATCGGAGACAAATTGGATTTACGAGAGAGAGAGTTAGATA
>CM036940.2:90784798-90839497 GCA_020352615.2 Yoshiicerus persimilis
GTAATACTAGCAAAATTGCTTTTCGTAGAAATCTTTTTATGATTTATGCATTATACACATAGTTTAAATACGAATAGTATTTTAGCCGTGTAGAATTTGCTGACCATGTTCAGAATACACTTCATTTAGAAAATTTATATTTTATGGAATGCCACTTGCTACTTTAATGTTATTAAATCTCTGTATACCTTTTTGCTATTATTTTATTTTGAAGAATGGAGTCACCAGAAAGTTTTTTAATTTCAAGTAGTACAAACCAAAGTAATTTAACTAGTGGTATAATATATCTGTTAATGGGAAACTTCATTTTGAGTTAAATTATTTGAACTTTTTTGACAGCAGTCCAACTCCTAAGTAAGGAGTTGGACTACATTACTACACAAACATTTCATTCCTAATTAATACGCCATCTGCATGGCAGTTATTGTGGCACACTACAAAAACTTTTGCTTATATATGCTTAATTTCTGTTTGTATGATTACTAATTCGAGTGTCACCTAACACTACGTTTATAACATCACGTAAACATAAATTATATTTGTAAAATCTTAACACGGTTGGACTTTATATTATATTTCTTATGTGTTTACTTAGGATTGACATCGTTGGACTTTTTTAGATTTAAACACTTATTTTTCTTTGTTTTAGTTTATAAATTAATGTTATTGCTAAATAATATTTTAACCTCAAAGAAACTACTGATTTTTACTGACGTTAATATTTACGAAATAGTGTAAGAATGTAAATGCCATCCATTTATTTATTGCCATAAACTTAATGAATGTCGCATAACAATGTATTTTCCGTCTTTCATTATTACTTGTAACTTCTGTAATGACAATATCATATGTTTGGGTTTAGTTAGAGCTACATAAAATGTTTACTTACATACTTTTGGTCGTGCACATACATACTTGTATATGTGATTGGCATAAAAAGTAATACGCAAACAAATAGTTCAGACGGATATAATTACGTAGTCTCGGTAATATTGGTTGGATTTCCTTGTATTACATACAATCATTCAGGCACAAGCATTCATCAAGAAATTAACTCACATGCTTTTAAAAGGAAATTACCAATTCTCAGTAATTGCTGATTCGTTACTCTAGTTGATTCAATACCAGTCTGCCTCTACTTGCTTATGAATATTATACATCCTTATAGTCAATTTTTTCAGCAGGTCTCCTAGTCTATTCATTATTAAAACGTTAATTGCTTGAAAACCTATCCTCTGCGTATCTCCATAAAAACCCTCCATTTAACCTGACATTAATTGGATTGTGATATTTAGAAGCCATGGAAAGAAAAGAAAACAAAAAATTATAGAAAATCTTCTTTACATTACCGAAAACACAAGAAATCTCAAGGCGTTAATAATTAGCTTGGTTAGTGGGGGTCTTTTATCCATAAACGACAAACAAATTATTGTAAGTTAACAGTTAATACATTGCCAGTATTATTTACCACATTAAAGTACAGTATCGACTTTTTTAAAATGAGACCAACATTGAAATATTTGTTTATCGTTTAGGAAGCTCTCCTGAAGATTCAGAAAGATTTATCAATTGTTCACGATGCTAATGAAGTTACCTAAATATAAGGAGTTGATAAGCATTCTGCAAGAAACGGATAACCATCACATTGCCAACAAATTGAGAAATTTGCATGAACTCTCTTATCAGAGTGACATTCAAGGTGAACTATATCTCATACCCTGATTGCGGTGATTGAGGCATTGGCAATATTTGGAATGTATATGATAGCGGCAATAAGCCAAATTAGGCGGGACAATGCCTAGGCAATACCTGAAGTAGAGGTAGAAGTTTGTAAATACCAGAAGACCCCCGGTTATTTTCATTTAGCTGAGCACTGAGGCATTTAGCAAAATGCCTAGGCATTTTACTTGAAACCTAAACTTCGCACGGCATTAGCTAAATCGTTTTTTTGTGTACTGTATACATTAGCATAAAAAGTATAAACGCAGTATATAAAGTATACATTACTTTAAAATGAGGAATTTTCCTGACTGCCGGGTGAGGTTCAGTCATTAGGGGGAGAACAGTTGACTACACGGTAACAAAATAAATAATTTGGCTTAATGCCGAGTGAATTTCAGTCATTAAGAAAAGAAACATGATTACACGCCAACAAGCAAATGATTTAGCTTAATGCCGTAAAAATTTTAGGCTTTCAGGAAATGACTAGGCACTTTGCTAAATGCCTCGGCTAAATGAATTTTTGCTAAAGGATTTTTTAGGTGTTTACTTATGTTTTGGCATTTCTTAGTCGCTCGATTTTTTATCTGTAAACATATCAATAAGAAAAAATAGGTGTTATTTTAGGTATTCCCGTTTCTTAGATGTTTATGAAACCGTGCTGTTTAATTCCTAATTGCTGTTTCTAAATACAGAAAATTATCTCAGTGGCGATAATTCTACATCTACACCTCAAGTGAATAAAAAGAAGACAGTATAAATCTCTACCCACAACTAGATTGCTTGCAACGTCTAAGTAAACTAACAATTAAACATCAAGAAGTCGTAAATTACTACTGTAAACAATTAACTATTAGAAAGTAAACAAAGCCATTCAGCGAAATATGTCTATGTTTATTAATCATTTACAATCCAATGCTAGCAAAATTTATAACCAACAATTATAGTTACCAAGTATTTAAAACAGTTCTAGAAGCGTTTGGAGGCAAGACTCGATACAAAATTCTAGATGGCCACAGTAAAGAACTGATACTATTAGGAGAGCAGTAGAATAGTTGGACGCAGTCTCATTTACAACCTGTGACCATAATACATTTAAATGGGTCAAACTTCCTAAGATTGAATTTGAGGATTCAAAAAATGTAGAGGTCAGTAACTATCCTAAACCTGGTAATATCCACTCTTACTCCATCAAGAAATTTTAATAAAAGTTTATTGTCAATAGAGAGTTAGAGTATTTCTGCCGGATGGAACTAGGTTAGGATTTGTGGAAATCAGATCTAAAAGTAACGACTTCGAGATATACAATGATGATGGTAACATCCAATTCATCGTCAAGACGAACAGAAAGTTTTTAAACCTTCCGAATATCCTGTAAGTACATGATAATTTGCGAATGAACAACTTTCATTGATTAAGCAAGGAAATTTAATATATTTAATAGTAGTTGAAGTTAAGTTAAATTTACCAGTTGACAAAATTGATATAATTATAGATTTACACCTCTTCTGATGGAAAGTTGGTCTGCAAGATATATCGCAGTGGGATTATCGGAAATCACTTCTCAGTTGAAATAGTAGATACGATTAGTTCAAAGACAAAAGCTTTGGTAATTGGATTGGTGATGTGCATTATATGGAAAGGAGACAATTCTGCCGCTGGTGCCGGTGCCAGTGCCGCTAGTGGATGCTAACACTCAAAAACGACCACGTAGGTTATTGAGTATTACTGGTGCTATAATTACTTGTATGATTAAGAATGATTACTGTGCACTGCACTCTACACTTTGCGCGAAAATGTTTATTCTGTATCACAAATTATTGCGGACAGATTTAATAACATATTTATGGTTGTAATAAAATTTACAAATTACATAATGTAAAGTAATTCTTGAAAAGAAATTTACTGTCAACAATAATTGATTATTATTATTTGTTTAATTTAAGTAAATAAACACGAATTTGGTGAAATAAATTGATATATTAAAGAAGATTGTCTGGTAAGGATGGGACACTTGAGCCCATTACCATTGCAACCACATCGAAACGCCTGGGCTGAAGAGTTTTGATCAAAAAAACAAGAAATCATGTATCCCATAACCTTAGTTACATATTGATAACACAATAGGCATTTCATTAAAGGCTAACATTGTAGGATTAAAGAGTTTCCATGGATAAAAATTTTTCTTGAATAGGTAATGAAAATAGAATCTTTAACAGCAAGCGGTGGTCCTCTTCAATTACAGGGGCATGGTTATTGCTATAAAAGCGTTTTAACTTAGTAATTAGGATTATTCAACGATTATTTGTCACCGTGTCAATTATAGGTCCACATGGTGGCAGATGTCGCGATTGTGACTTGTGAATTTGAGAAGTCATTATGGGTGGCAATGGCAAATTATTTATTAAGAAATTATTTTGGGTCGAAATGGTGACTTGTGACTTCGAGAAGTTATTTTCGATAGAAATGGAAACTTATGACTTCGAGGAGTTAGTTGCCAATGTCCGTAAGTCAAAAATCACCATTTCAACCCAAAACACCAATTTCCAGAAGTCAAAACCACCATTACGACACATAGCTCCTACTACTTACTAGAAACTAGAAATCAGTGTTTTGCAACCTGATTACCAACAAAGGTAAACTATGGGGTTCAAGTCTTCTTGATAAAACTTAGTGATGAAGGCCCCTGACAGAGCATATTTATGCAAATTTTTAGGAAAAACTCAGATTTTTAAAATTTTATTTTGAATTTCTCTTAAACAAAAGAAACATCATTTCTAAAAACTTCAAAATAAGCTTAAAAATGTTTAAATTATGAGAAAATATTTTTTTAGAATTTTAAAGTTGCGCCCTCTTGCACTTTTTCTTCATAGAAGTTGATGCCAATGTATTTAAGTAGCAAAATTGCCCTCACAGAAGATTTTTTATCTCCGAAACAAAAGAGACCTCATTTCTGTAACTTAGGTCAGACCTTCCTAAGATATTGAAGTACTATAAAAATTTGGTTATCCTACGTTTGCGCCCTCAATGCGATAATTTGGGCCTACTGAAATGTCCCTACCAGATTTTCGTCTTTAAATTAAAGTATTTTAATAATATGCTATGTTTTGTTGGAAACTTATGCTCTTCAGGACTGGAACATAAAAGTACAAAATTAACTTATAGCTCTAGGAACAAGTTTCATACGGATCGGATTGACCAAAATAAGTGTTATGCTTGGAATTAGCTTCAAATCTTCTGGATTATCTATTGTCTTTACGTCAAAATCCCTTAAAATCGACGCCACCAGCAATTTGAGTTCTAGTAGTCCAAACTTTTGACCTGAACATCACAAGGGATTTAAAACACACTTAAAACACATTTAAAAATCTTACAGGTAGGTAGACATTGGTATATCTTTACTAGTTATTGTAGATAGTTTGATATCGAATTGAGTTCACATTACCTATGCAATTTCGGGGTCCAGCAGAAAATGGGATGAATGCACATGGGTGTCTACCAATAGAGTTTTCTGGCAAAAATCTATCTGGATCAAATTTTTCAGGATCTGGGAATGCCTTCGGGTCTTTGTGTAAAACAGATATGAGGATAGAGGCTTCCAAACCTTTTGGCAATACAATTCCATTGTCTAGGAAAATTGATATCAAGAAAGTAGAAATTATTTGCCCTAATTATTATCCTCCTACTTGCAAGGTTATTAATTCGCTAACCATCTAACATCATTTACAGACATATTTTCAAAAGAAATCCTAAAACTGCAATTTATTGAGTAAATTTGGCGCAATAAATCAACAAATAGAAATAATTACACACCAAGTTGGAGTTCGCTCTGAAGTTTGCGCATAAATCCTGATACAGCAGGATACAATCTTAAGGTTTCCTTGACAAACCTTTCCAAGTACTTCATTTGGGAAAGATCCGCTGAAGAAATATATCCATTATGGTTATCTTTACTAAATATAGTGTCAAGTTCTTCTTGAACTCCCTTTTGATGATTTGGATGGGTAGCCATCATAAAGAGTACAAAGTTAATTGCAGTGGCAACAGTGTCATGGCCCTGTGTTAATCAAGATTTTAATTGTATTAACAATTATTAATCAATTTTTATTTTTTTATTTATAAATATTTATAGCTTGTAGGAATTGCACTCACCGCCGCTCCAATGGTTATAGTTTCCTCAGTAATACCCTCCATATCAAGGCTTTTGTCAGTGTCAGCGGCGTCAAGAATAATATCCAAAAATGTTTTTGGTCCATCAGAGTAACCAACGGTCCCATCCTGTCGCTCTTTTATTCTTTGGCGGATAATCTGAAGCAATGACCAATTTTTTTTATTTAACCACGTCTCTATTTTTAAATGTTGACCATTTACTTACATTTCTAGTGAAATCATGAGAATGTTTTTTCAATTTAGCCATCTTCCTTCCCTCTGGTAAATTCCAATACAGCCATTTAGCACGATACCACGGTCTGTACATTCTTTTAGAAACTCCCTGTATTCCACTGTGCCAAAATGTATTAAGTAAACCACATTTAACTGGCGCTCTTAAGGTTTCGTTAACGCCATTCTTAATAGTCACATGACTATTAAGGATTTATTTTAATATAAAGTTAATATTGTTAGGGTTAATTATTTTTGTGGGGTTAACTGTCAAAAGTATTCATTTTATTTAAATATAAATGTTTATTTTCAGAAATCAGATAACCAAAATGGGAACCCTACATTTCCATGGCATGATGAATCTCGGAAAATTCGTTTATCTGTGCTTCCACCTTAGTCCCCGCTGCTGCCTCTGAAATGTTCAATTCAATTCTAGTGTTAGCTCAAATAATCAGGCAAAAAGTTGTGCTGTCATTTGTACTCTAACCTAGAATAATATCCAATGAGCATCTTGTGAAGAAATTTGAAATGTCCTGAAAACCTTCTTCTTCACTTTCGATATGGTCGAATTTGTCGTGTAAAAGTTGTACCATGACAAGACTCTGTTCGTTAAAAATTTTAATAAAATTGTCAAACATTTTGAACGTAAATGCCGTGTTGATCAGCTCTCGGCGATGTTTCCATTTTTTGGCTACGTGAAATTTAAAAATGTAATAATTGAATGTTAGTGGTGTAGATTATTTCAAAATGTATAGTTTAGAATGTAGTTTTGAAGATGACGAATACGAAAAATTATGGTATTACGTTTTGAAGTTACTAGCCCATCTCCCAAATATTCTGCGATCATAGGATACGCATAGCCTTTCTCCAAGTGATCCGTATTTTGTAAAACTTTCTAAAAGATTTCACAAGTTAAATGATTATTAAAAATTTCGACTTACCAAATTTTCCCTGGAAAAATAAACAATTTTTTTAAATTTCTACTTACGGAAGCGGTTTCTGCGGTAATCATATACGCCATTTTGGGTCCAAAATCCGATAGAGAAATTACAAAGCACCCAACGTGTCGAAATTTGCTTGCAATTTTATCCATGGCCCTAAAATATTCTGAATAGAAATCAAATGACCGATGAAACAAATTTTCCATCTTTCTTTAAAGAAGACGTAATAGTAACGTTTTACTCTTCGTACATATTTTCGAATACAAAACTTCTACTTACCATGTTGTTTCAACCCGGCAAACAAATACAGGTGTCCCAATAGTGGCCATCTAGGTGGACCCGGAAGTGTATTCAATATCTTATTCCATTTGGAGATTTTAGATCGCAGCTTAATAATTTGACGGAAAAGTATTACTAGGACACCAAATATAACAAGTGTCCATAGAAACGTCATCTTGATCTGTTAAAAATTGCTGAAGTGAGTAAACTGCTACAGTATTTAAAATTTACTAAAGAAGGTTGGAAAATAATAACAGAAAAATGAAACACCAACTTTATTTTTAAACAACTTTATACGGAGTAATCAGTTATTGTTTATCAGAATTCAACTTCACCAACTTTAAAGAGTAAACAACTACATTATTTGCATTTCACAAACAACACTTGTAAATAATTGAATATACAAAACTACCGCCCCTATATTTACTGGAGATAATAATTCCTTGTTTTCATCGCGAAAAATCCACGACCTCCGAAATCGTAATTCTCATTTTCTGCCCCAGGTTTTATCTTTCTCAAGATATAATGATTTCCAAAATGCCACACTGAAAATAGCTTGCAAAAAGGGACCTTTAGTTGCTTTCAAAAATCTTTACTCTAATGGTTTCGAAAAATCTCAACAATAATGATTTGAACACGACCATTATAATACATTTGCCAAAATTAAATATTTATTGCACACTTATTGGCAGAGATATTACCCCAAAAGTATTGTTTTGTAAAATTTTCAAATACTCAAAGAATCTTGACCTAATACAATATTCATCTGGAAATGCATTGCAATTTACTTTAATTTCAAACAACATGAAAACTTGCGATAAACTATTTTTTAACATCTGGGGTTTGTACGTCATGATTTACGGTTCTTCAATAGCATCAATAGTCATAAAGGTTATATTTGTGATGAAGGATGATGGTTATAAAGCAGCATTTTTATCAGTCTGATAATATTCTTATATAAAGCAATTGAAAGCCGTCAATCATTCAAACATAATCGATAAGTATATGGGAATGACCAGGAAATGGTATTATTAAATATATAAATTAAACGCAGGCACATATAGCCATTATATTTGATACTCCAGTTGCATAATAACGATGCCTTTCGTGTCCAGTTGCATAATAACATTCGTGAAATGAAATCCACAGTGTGTCTTTGCAATGCTAGGATTTTTTATGTATCCACAGATGATCATGACTTTGACATTGAGACTCTGAGAGCTAATATTTATGGCGTGCTAGGTTAAGTTTTATAGTATGGTAAGTATATGTATAAGCAAGTACCTTCCTTTTGGCTTTTAGATTTAACTCTCAGTGCGTCAGTAATATAATAACTAACGAAAGGGAAAATTTTATCTGAAATAATTATTATTCGCAATGCAGTTAGTCATTGTGTAGTACATATCTATTTGAATCGACTTTCTGCATCCAGTTTACGAAAGGTCCATATTTTCTTATTCCTTTCGGAAACTGGTTTCAGTCTGAAAAAAATTTACCCATATTCATTTCTGAATTCAGAAGGTTGCATATGCTGTAGACAGTTTGCACACTGCATGAACGTTATGTAATGCAACTCTAATTTTAGGGAGTGTTTGCTAACAGTTTTTTGTTTGCATTATTTTACGACAGAGAACATGATGTTTACATATGTGCAGTGTGCAGAGACTGGTTGTTATGAGTTGAACTCAGTGACCTACCAATGATTGATTCAACATACGATTTGTTTTCTTTCTTCAATTAACTAAATAAATTTGAAATACATTAACTGCTCTATATTCATTTGCAAAACACATTGTTATTATTTTTGTTAGACTTTTTAAAATGGCAATACAAAATTTTCTTCGTCAGCAAACAGTTTACATTAAGTTTTATAGTTAAAATTTAGGTAATATTTATTAGTATACAAAAACAAATGTTTTAGATCTATAAATGTAAAAATAAAAAAAAGTCTATTGTAAACAATCAGCCCTGCATTACTGGCAGTAACCCAGACGATCATACGTTGTCCGCAGCATAATTTGAGTTCATCTGCAGATCAATGACAATTGTCCCTAGTTTCTATATTCCTTAAAAAGTGTCGGTCTTGCGTGAATAGTGAGTCACCAGATAATAATTTCTACGTTCAAGCCAAGACATAATATTCCACTAATGCCTACCATTACAGATTTGAAGTAATTCGTATGTATTATGCCAACAATGTAAAGTGAAAGTTGCTGTGTCAACTGTGATATCTGCATCAGATAATTAAAAACGAATTAAATTAGCACGCAATGAAAACATGATTCTTTTCTTACAAAATGTAGTGTTAATTTCTCTCGCTTCCTTCCATGCAGATCATTGTATGCATACAATATGTAATTATAATTTTTTACATTAACTAATTTGTTTATTACCGAAGTAAAAGTATTACATTATTTATACATACCTCCATCAAATATGATTAAAACCTGAGAACATTTGTTTACACAGATAGAAGAAGCCAGCCAATTTTAGATTCTACATTTTGCGTAATTCAACTACTTTAAAGCAATCACCAATAACGGTTTCAGAGAAATAATAAAATAGTATTATTTAATGAGGTAATTCATAACAAAGATATTTGACATATTCACCGTAGATTACGTTTGCAGTGTGGAACTTATACGATTGGTCATACCGATATGTTTCCACATACGTTTGTAAGTATTTGTCACTTGAATGTTCTCAGGGTTTCCAAGTGTGGGTGTATGGCACATTATACGACTATCTGTAAAACAAATTATTTAAGAATATCAATTAAAGAAACCTTAAAATGACGCAGCAATTGAATTTTTCAAATATTTGCAATTTTTAGTCTCTATATCTTCACTTGGAAACTTGGAATATGCCCACATATATTCCCTTCCCTTATTCAAATAGGCTGATTTGGAATAAATTGAAATACACTTTTCTATATTTTGGCTGTTTGTCTAGCGAAGTGTATTGCCTTTGACAGCATAAGTACAACCCTTTGCTTGAAATCTCCTACGGCAGCCAATTTATTTTCTTTCTAACAAGTTTTCGAAATTCAGAAAAGTGAGACCATATTCTCATCCCTTGTTGGTT
Source organism: Yoshiicerus persimilis (assembly GCA_020352615.2). Taxonomy (NCBI): domain Eukaryota; kingdom Metazoa; phylum Arthropoda; class Collembola; order Entomobryomorpha; family Tomoceridae; genus Yoshiicerus; species Yoshiicerus persimilis. The sequence goes on from CM036940.2 coordinate 90,795,202, forward strand.
GTTCTACCATGGCAATATTAACATACAATATACTTTGTTGAAATTAGGATTGTGTTACTCTTTTGTAAAATAATTACACGAAATGCGCGGAAAGAGCAAGAAAACAAAGTAACAATTACGACTATTTCAATAGAAAATAACAAAAATTATTTTACAAGTCAATTTACCGGAAAGGTGGTTCATATTCGTCACTGGTACAGTATCCATTGAAGCAGACGTAGCCAAAATCACATTCCACACGTACTTCGCAACTTCCATCTGAGTTTTGATGAGGTAAACTATGAACTATCTTTATAAACAGTACTAGTACTGCCACATGAAGTAACTTTATTAGAATGGAACTCATGATACATCAAAAACAATATGCGTAACTAATTTTTGATAAAAAAGACTATTTTTTAGCTAAGTAGACGATAGATTTCTGTTTCAGTGACTCTTAGGCTACTCACAAAAGCAGAATGAAAAGAACTGATGAACTCTTGGTACAGTCTTGAAGTGAAAGTTCTTTGCATGTGTACAAATATATCAATTATGTTAATTTAAGTGTGAAAACCCATATAGTTATTATGAAACCTAATATCTATCTATGATGTACTGCCTGATAGCCTCATATAAGAAGATGATTGCATTACCTTTTGTTTCATATGAGAATACAGGTTGTGTTTACAAACTATATTTTTCATTTTTTATTTCTACATAACTTTTAACACTTCTGTTTACCATTTTTTAAATTAATTACGCTTCTTAGTGTCCGAAGCACTTATAAAGAAAGAATGGAATTTTCTAATTGTAAATCTTACAGTAGACAATAAAATGCATAGCATTAACAGAGTAATGGAAACTGCAAAAATTACTGTGTCGAAAGAGTGATATTGAAACCAATTTAAGTCTCTTGCTGGAGAACGGAGATGTTTTGCTCCTTTGTGTCGCACATACTCCGTTGTACATACTCCGTCCAGTACACTGCTGTTTCCAATGGATTTTGAGGTCGGTCCCGGTATACCGAAGATAATTCCTTTGCCCGGTTGGTATACCTTAAAATTAATAAATGCAGAATAATTTGTTTACTTATCACTCAATCGTCAAATATTAAAAAATTAAATATCACATATTACAAATTTATTACTTTGGGTCATTTAGAATTTTATTAATAGCCTCAAGAAGAGTTTCTTCAGTCAAGTCTCTGTACTCAAGGGTTAAAGCGTATCCTAAGTGTGTACTTTGCTTCATATTTGTGTCTTGGTCAGAAAACATTGGTATTCCAACCAAAGGAACGCCGTGATAAGCGGCTTCTGCTGTACTTCCAAGACCACCATGTGTAATGAACATTTTAACATTCGGATGCCCTAAAACATCTTGTTGAGGCAACCAGTTTGCCAATTTAATATTTTCTGGCAAATCTTTCATTTCTTCTTCCCATTTCCATAAAACCTTTTGCTTTAATTTAGAGAAAACATTGACAAATATTTTTCTGAATGACTCTGGTGTGGCTTGTGCATCAATAATTGACCCCATGCTGAAATATATCACTCCTTCTGTTCCAGCACTTTTCAAAAAGTCATCCAGTTCCTACAAAATAAATAATTACGCCAATAAGATTAATTCACCAAATAATGTTCAAATCTCTGTAGTTTCTGTTATCATTCAAAACCCAAAATTTAACACTAGATACCAGTTAGTACAAGTGTTGAATGATATCAGTTACAAGTTACAACTCTACGCAAATTATTCACCAGTGCTCACGAATATAAAAAAAATCTTAAGTACATTATGTTTGAGCTCAGGCACTGAAATGATTTATACCAATGTAACCTCAATTAAATTGAACTAATACTATGCAAATGGACAACATTTATATATTATATTATTAATTATTAAATTATATTATTATTATTTTATTTTATTATTAAATATATAATTGCTATTATATTTGAAAAGGAAAATTTACAGGCTATGTCACTAAAATATTGATCATATGAAGTAAATCCTAAGAGACCTTACCTTCGGCAAAGGTTTAGCGGGCTGGCATGCCATTCCTCCTACTTCGATGACATCTGTGTAAAATTAAATATATTATTAGTTAATAACAATTTAGATATTTAAATTTAATTTTCAAATGACAAACAAGGACTACTGACAAACCTGGTAAAAATGGACGAGGAGAATTAAGTGTTGCATGACTGTTGGACAAAATTAAGCTAACATTTTTTCTAATTTGTGTAACTGAAGGAGTCTCTTCACCAAAAACGCCTCGGTAAATTCTTTCCAGTTCAGGTAAGTAGAACCAGTTCAACCTGGTGTCCGATATTATTTGGCCAAATAAATTGTACATCCTTTCAAAGAAATTCATCTGGTCACTATAACCGAAAAATATATGAGGAACAAAGGAGGCTGGCGCCGGTGTTCCGGTCGCATCAGATGTCCATTGCAGTGGAGGAAACGGACTCAAAATAATAAATGGTGCTTTTAAGTGATAAACAAGTCCGTAAACACATTCGTTCATAACAGCGTTAATAAATATCAAATCAAACTTTTCTTTGACCAAATCTTGAACTTCTTTCATTTGGTGGTACTGTCTACATACCTCTGTTGAAATGTGTGCAAATGAAAATGAACTGACATGCTCCCATTTAGTCCGCTTGCGAAAGACATTCATTTCTTCCATAGACGACGAACTTTCGAATTTCATTCCAAGAATCTCCTTAATATTTTTGTGAGGTTTTGATTTTATTGATGTAACGGTAGTAATTGAATGACCTCGGTTTGCTAGCTCCACGATTAAGGGTTCGTAAACCTTCATGTGACTCTTGCTTGAGAAAAAAGACAAAAGTATAATTTTTTCTCCATTGCACTTTGAGAATTTATTTTCTGCAACAAAAATAAATACTATTTGCGCTAAGAGAATTGGGAATTTCATTTCAAATTAGTTTATCCACACTTAAATATTATATCAAAATACAAACTGTGTTTTAAAATTTTTCAACTAATATCACGTAGATAAATAACTTCTGTCGCAGTGGTAATGCAATTAATAATAATAAATTGCATAAATGTTATCTGCACTCGGTTGCAAGGCAAAATGGTATGACGGTACAACTCTACGCTGCTTGATTGCCTACTTGATTGAGCAACATTGAAGCACATGTATGGTATGTGTGTTGGAATTGTAAAAAATGTCCACTCAATTTTATGTTGTTATGTATATCTCCAAGGTTGTTTTTTGTAAAGCTGTGAACTTCAATCAAACGTTATAGAATCGAACATTACTTTTCAATTACACTAGTTTGCATAACAAAATATATTGGCAAATAATAATTTTCCAATTCCTTTATGAGGTTAGTTATTAGGTAGTTTATTTATTGCATGCCATTTCTAGAGAAAGTAAATATTGCTTGGAAAAACTTTTTACTTTTACAATTACAACTGTCATAAAAAGCAGAATTTCGGTGTTTATTTTCTATGAAAATCCCTTTTTGATAAACCCTTTTTGATTCCAAATTTTGTTTCAAAATTTTTAAAGTACATTTCTGTGATAAGTCATGAAGAATGTCTTTTTCCTTGAAACGATTATTGCGCGATCCAAACGTTGATACACAAGCTGTTTGATATATCAATGAACACATACTTAATAGCATTAGATTCCATAATACGAATCATGATCTGATACTGGAATTTAGGTTTGCATTCAGCTGCCTTCGCAGCATGCAAATGCTAGGATAAAATGGCAAGTCCAACTTTAGGCGAGCAATGGATACGAAGTATAGAAAGCAAAACCACCTTTTCAGAAGTGAATGAATCGAATGATCATTTTCGATGTATTTTTAAAGTGAAATTGCTTCATCTGGAGGTTCTAGTAAAGCTTTCATATTTCTTCATGTAATGCTGATGAAAATAGCTTTTCAGTTTCAATACATTTAGGCGTTCAATACTTATAATTACGTCTTGCCGAATGGTAAAAATATTACAGAATCATTTCATGTACAGTGACATTGGCTTAAGCCACTAGTAAAAAAATACTTTTCACAGAAAAGATGAGACTATGAGACATGGGACATGGGATACTGGAAGAGGTAATAAGAATAAGGAAAGATATCGCATGGGGCAAAAGGTTACCATGAAAGTGCGCATTGAGAAAAAGCGCGAAAACAAGCAAACTAGATCAGCTGCATTGCATGAGGAAAAATAAAATTGCGAAAGAACACTAAATTGGCAAAATTATCAATTCTATTTACTGAGAAGAAATGACGTCTGTTACGAACAAAATCAACCATTGTGAGCTAATTAAGAGTGAAGAGGATATTACAATAGAGGAGTTTCTCATGCCAAGTACTGAATATTTAGATACAGAAGGGATATCTTAACAAGAAATATACGAATGTTCAAATGTTGAACTGACTGGTAAATTTCCTGATTTTTGGTCTTCTGTTTATAAGAAAAATTGAAGTAACATATTTCTAAAACGGTTCACTTTACAAGTGTGTCTTAATTTCAAAACCACCGACTATATAGACGATGTTTCACAAATGATAAACAAAGAATCAAATTAACATTTAATTTTGTATTTGCAGCAGTGCAGAAAATTACAAACCACATATACTAAAACGACGGTTACTTTCATTATAATTATTATTCGCGTTGATAGTGAATTTATTTTCTGTACAGATGGCAAGCAAGCTAAAAATGCAACATTCTCCAATGTCACCGAGATAAATTGTCCCAATCCGTCCAAAGATTCTTTTTCCAGGAATGAAAATGAAAACTCACGTACAATAGAGAAGCACAAGTAAGATATAAATTAAAAATACATGTTACATGCTTGTAGAATGAATGGCATTAATTTAATTGGTTTTGAAATCGCCATTCAGGGAGTACATATTGGGGCTTCCGAGTTCGCAATCACCGGGCAAAAGTGAAAGCACACAAGACTGCAACATAAAATATGTTGACGGTAATCAGAAAAGGGACCCTCAGCAAAATTTAAAGTGCAATATTTGCAGGAAGAGTTTTTCAAGACCAGGAAATAACAGTAAAAATCAAGACATGTTCTACGTGCGAAAAACCTATATCAGCATCTAGTGCATTGAAGCTCGTTAAGAAACCGTTCGAATGTGACGTTTGTGGAAAAGGATTTAGTGGACTTGACTATTTTAAACTACATCTAAAAATTCACGCAGGAGAAAGCCCATTCGAATGCAATATTTGTAGCAAGAAATTTATTAGCTCCCATAGTCTGAAAAATCATGAGGGATTTCATAACGGGGAGAAACCATTCGAATGCCATGTTTGTGGTAAAGCGTTTGTCAGCTCAAAGAAACTGAAGAATCATGAGCCAAAACATAAGTGTGAGAAACCATTCGAATGTGATATTTGTGGTATGACATTTGCAAACCCCGAAAACCTGAAGAAGCATGAAATATTCCATAAAACGAAGAAGCCATTTGAATGTGATGTTTGCGGGAAAACATTTGTCAATTACTATCAGCTGAACGATCATGAGGGTTTTCATAGAGGAGAAAAACCTTTCGCCTGCAATGTTTGTGGTAAACCTTTTGTAAGCTCCAAAAAATTGAAAAATCATGTGGCAAAACACAAAGGGGAGAAGCCTGTTTTCGAATGTGATGTCTGTGGTAAAACATTTGCCAGTAAATATCGACTAAAAGATCATGGGGAATTTCATAGCGGGGAAAAACCATTCGAATGTGATATTTGTGGCAAACCATTTCAAAATCCTGAAGATCTGAAGAATCATGTGCTAAAACACAAAGGGGAGAAACCTTATGAATGTGACATTTGTGGCAGGACGTTTCCCGTGCCCTATCTACTGAAGAATCATCAGCGTTATCATACAGGAGAAAAAACATTCGAATGTGATATTTGTGGGAGAGGTTTTATTAACTCCGGAGAGTTGAAACGTCATATAAGATCACACACAGGTGAAAGGCCTTTCGAATGCGATATTTGTGGGAAGCGCTTTCGCTCTCCCTCCAACTTAAAATGCCATGAAAACACTCACGTGAACGAAAAATCATTTGAGTGTGACATTTGTGGCAAGCCTTTTACTCGTTTAGATTGTTTAAAACGACACGAAGATAATCATATTGGAAGCAAGCCATTCGGCTGTAATATCTGTGGTAAAAAATTTGCGAAGAGATACGCATTAAAAAAGCATCAAGAAAATCATTCAAAACCGTTCTATTGTAATATTTGTTGCAAAGGTTTTCTTGAAAGTTTCGCTTTGAAAAGACATCAGAAAACTCACAAAAATGGAAAGACATTTCAATGCAATTTATGTAGTAAGAGCTTTGCTCAAATTAAGTTAATGAAAAGGCACCAAAGAAGACACTTACAAAATGGAAAGACATTCCAGTGCAATATATGTAGCAAAAGCTTTCCTGAAAGCAGTGGTTTAAAACGACATGAAAAAATTCACACACTAGATGGCAAACCATTCAAGTGTGAAATCTGTGGCAAAGAATTTATTGACAAATATCATTTGCAGAGGCATCAAAAAATTCACTTGCATAAAAAGCCATTTGTTATAGAGAGTGCGAGAGGGAAGGAAAAAGGCACGACGCAATCTGAAGTTTCAGGTGAAGATCGCATGGAACTGCCGTGTGGCAGTTTAGAACAGACGTTAAGACGAAGTGGTCGGATAGAAAGACGTAAGAATTAATTGATGTTATACATTTTTTTGCTTGTTTTTTGCCTAATTTTTTTATCATAAATAGAACTTTTAAATATTGAATTACAATGCTTAAGGCAATAAAATATTATTGTAATTATATTATTATTCAACCTCTAGTTTTCACTAAATAATTCTAATTCTCATAAGTCAGTAAATTTGTTACCATTTAGTAAGGTCTATCTGATTTACGCATTAGTGGCAAACTTGAGTACCAAAAAAGAACGATTTTAATTTTTTGCGAGGTCTTTGCTTCCTTTATTGCACATCTGCACAATTCATTGTGCTGAATGAGCTCGAATACTGAGTATTTTGTTCCTTGAGTTTGTCCGTTCTATGTTTTTCCTGTCCTTAATCTTATTAATTATTTCAATGTCTTACTGTTGTTCTGCTTTTTAATGAAATAAAATGAAAATTAAATAATCGAAAAAATTAAACACCAACCATTTAAAACTCTTTTATTCTTAATGTTTTAATACTTCAGATTTCCAATTAAGAAATTATTTACTTAAATACGATAAGTAGCACTTTTATTTATTAATAAATGCTTAAACAAAATGTACTGACTTACGAAACAGACAGAAATATCAGAAAAACGAGTAATTCATATGCGTACAACTAATTTCCTCTTAGGCTGACAAATGGTAAAAGGAATTGTAAATACTTTTGGACATAATACATGACATTTCCATCAACAAATTCATGAAGTGCAACTATAAATGCAAACGTTAGTGCGCCGGCTAACAAATAGAATATGCTTGAAATATTTGTGTTCTGAAAATGCACAGGCCTTGGGATGTATTTTTGAGTGCAATCTTTACACATAGTGAAATTATACCTTTCAAATGCATCTAACCAGGAATTAAGCAAGCCTGAATGAAGTAGAACATTTGATTTCTTTTGGAAAAATGAATTCATTAACGGCAGTTTGCTACTGTCAAATACAGACGCATAATATCCACCGAACAAATTACTTCTACCAAAATACAAATTTTTATTAGGAGAAATTTTGCCTTTTTCTGCATTCCAGTACGATTCATTGAGAAATCGATGCAATTTAGATGTCTCGTCAATAAAAATAGAATTTTTGCATTTGGAAATCCATTTTTGAGGAGTTGAGATAGCTGGCAATCCTGGTGGAAAGCGAAATGAATTTTCCAATTTCAGAATAATATCATTAGTTGGGGAATATTGCCCCATATCGTGCGCTTTAGTCACAATTTCAAAATAGAAAGGGAAACCAGAGTGATAATTGTGTGCTTCAAAAGCTTCCGTAATTATTTTCTGATCAGAAGTGTCAATGTTCGCCATCCAGTCAACTGTGCAAGACAATCCGTTTACACTGCCTGGGTAGCAGGTTTTGTTGTGTTTCAAGTAAGTATAATATCTATGTAAGATACCACGAAGTACTACATCAGAAATATGTGTTGGATTGAATTCATCATTTCCCAAAAGAGGACTGAAGGCTTTTATTTCTGGTAAATAAATCAAGTCATGAATGGATTCGATTTTCTTGTTGGGAGGTGGTTCTGTCAAATCGGCGGTTACAATACTTTTGTAGAGTTCTGTTAAAACAATCAGCCACAACACAGTTGGTATTATGGCAATTTTTATCCACAAGTGTTTAATTACCTTTGTCGGTAATGAATGGCCGTTTTCCACAAGATATCCGACACATCTTAAGAGAAAAGGGAAATTTTCAACCTTTCTAAAGTGTATTCCACAATGGACAAAGAGAACGAGAGAAGTCATTGAAACAATGATGGCCAACCATGTGTCCAATTGAAATGGCCGGATGTATCCAAAGAAGGAAAGATTTGCATTTTCTAAAACCACACACGAAATGAAATTGTAGGAATATTCTCTCGTTATCATAGTTGCACTGTAAACTTTCTCAGAGTTGAAAAGTTGTTTTAATGGTGTGTCATGGTGGAATTCTATGTATGCGAAGCCTAATAATTTTGAGTTTTGTCCTGAGTCTTTTCCAAAAGATATTGTTGCATTTGCAAATTCTTTTGCAGCAATAGAAATGACTGCAATTGCAATCTCTCTGTAACCCCTCTGAAAAAAATTAGAGAAATACTCATCCTTTACAGAAGATCCCCAATAACTATATTCCCCAAAACTTGACTTGGCCGTATATACTGAAATATAAATATTTTGAGCCACGCTACTTTGAATAAAATCTTGTTCCGCTTTTCGTCTTAATTTTTTTCCACCGAAGGATTCGTTTTCATTCAACAAAAATTTAATTAGGGAATACCCATAACACCAAATTGATGTGGATCCATATTTGACTTCCGGACGAAGAAAGTACAGTGTTGAGTCAATTGTGAAGAGGAACCATGATTTTCTTAGAAGGAGTTCACCAATATCTAATTGTGCTCCCATTACTTCAACTTGGGTGAAGTAGAGAGAATTGGACTTTACGAGTTTGAGAGTTTCCTTGTTCACCAATATGTATACTGAAGAATATTCCGCCAACTTGTAGTCGTAATTGTAAGGAAGGCCTCTAAAATTAAAAGTCTCGCTGACGTAGTTGGTCAACATCATTTCTTCTAAATCTTTTGCGTTTAGATTGACGAAAATGTTGGCCACACAATACAATCGAGACTTGAACACTGGAGATGAAGTTTTCAGTTCTAGAGAATCGATTTTTCTATTGAATGAAACCACAGGGTCAAAATAAATGGTCAGTTGAATGCCACTTTTCGTATTCCTGAATGATTTTGTTATATCTGCAATAATGGAAATGTGCATTTCGGTAACAGAAGCAAATTCTGTTATTGCGTAAGGATTTTCCACATGGCGTAGCTCATTAATTATCACTTCATCAAACAGAGAATTGCGTTTATTTGGATATTTTCGGTGAAATACAATTTGTGTGTAACAGTGCCGTTCCAAATCCATTAAATATTTCAATCTTAATCCAAGTGCACATTCCGAAATCAAAAAAATAATTACAATGGTAGAAATGATAATTCTCATGATGCTGGGTGAAAACAGTGAGGTTTTAGCAAATCATATACATTTTATTTTATTTAGCGAGCTCTGTTTTTGTTGCCGAGCCGTGCACTCATGCCTGAGTTCAGTGAGGTTTTTCCTTCTCAATCCTGATATGTATAGGGGTATGCCACATTTATCCGAAATTTATTATCCAGAAGGCACCCTGAAGAGCAATGATACTTGCTTGACAAAATGGAAACAAAAAGATACGTCAGAGTCGCTGAAATCAAACAAATCCGATAAAAAAACTAATAGAAACTTCACAAATAAAAGAAAAGAAAAACATTTGGTCTAAAATTTAGATAAGAGGAATTTTTCAACCTGTGAAACCAATATAAATCGATAAAAAATTTCTTACATTGTAGTATTGAACTGGTATGATACTTTAGAATTATGATAATAATACTTATCAAGTAGTAACTTTATATTTTGAATTGTTTCAAATTGTGCTATTCGAATTCAGAGCAATTGCTCACTATTGTATTACTCCGAATTGAGAATGTGAGAATAGAGAGATTTTTTGTCCATTACAAGGCCGTGGCCTGCAACAACATTACTCCATATTGTAAAATATTTCTTTCTTCATTTATTGTTCTGCCATATGAGTTAACTAATAAAACAGGCAAGACAATTGAAAATTCTAATGATTTACGAACAGTATTAATATACTTCGACGTACATTTCTATATTAGTCATGGTCAAGGTGGTCTCTAAGGTAACATGGCTGGGTAAGGAGGTCCCAATCTTCACCACCTCTATACCCATCACGTAACCTTAGAGACCACCTTGGTCATGGTTCATCTATTACAATATTAAAATGACGGTTTGCAACACGAGCGTTAATTTTTGTACTCACAGGGTTTCCGTCAAAAACTCTTAATTATTATAGTGTTTTTCAGCTTCATAGTAAATGTTGATATGCAAATAATTATTTTTCACCTGTTGGATAAATATGAAAAACTTCTAACTTTATTATTATAATTTCTAAATTGCAAGTAATAATGCATCCACTTATGATCTGAAATGTGTTTCAGTCTTAGTCAAAGTTGATCACCCTATAGTTGTATTAAGTGGCAAAATGCTCAAAAAATGTGTTTCTGTAATAAAACAAAGGTGAAAACGATACAGTGGTTTTCCGCAACATTTTCTATCAATAAATAAACAGTTCTGGATATAGGACTACGAGTTGACTACGAGCTATTTTACTTAAAGTATAAATAATTAATAAGAGTCTCATTTTATCAATCCACTTAGCGGCAGGGGAATAGCGTGATCAACATAATGGCGAAAAAATCAATTTATATTAGTATTCTACAGTAATCTTATTCTAAGCCACGTCTGGCACAATAGCTTTTATACAACAAAACAAATAAAACTTAAAAGAGTCATCGCTTTTGTTGGAAGATTCCATTATTCACATTATGTTTACATTTATATACAGGATTTTTGATGGCAATTACAATATAGGTCCCGGGCAAAACTGATCAAACCTCTAATTCAGTCGTAAAATAGTTTTGCTATCGTTTGAAAAGTTTTGGCTGGGGGCTGTAATCATCTGAGCTACTAATTTCATTTTCTGAGTTAATTCCAACAAATAATAATGCCGAATTGATCAAACATTTCTATCTCTCTTTATCTAGCCAAGCATTATTGCCTAACAGACTGTATTCGTTTACTACCATAGAAAAAGTCAGTAAGAAGGACAATGAGGAGTAGATTTTTGTGTCCGATTTCTTTACCGGGAACTATTTTGATTAGATGGTGTGGTTACGCCTAAACCTACCGGGAACATGTATGATTGGTTTTCAAAAATAGTGGGATGGCGTTCGCACACTTTATACACACGATAGGCGGACGACGGGCGGGCATACAAAATAGAGTACTTTTGCATAGACCTTTGTGAGTCTCTTAATAGCATATTATTGCATAGTCTCTGGTTTACTACGACATATACTATAATGCTTCAAATCTGTGCAAATGCAAGCGATGGCATAAAGGCTGAACTTGGTGATAGTAACAATAATAAGATAGTTGGCATTGGCATACGACCAGTAAAAGAATTATTGGAGGTTAAATTAAATTAAATTGTATCATTTACTTGGATTTGCATAGTAGTGTTGGGTAACAAGCAGCTTATAGTTGATAATATATTGTCTACGGTTTTCCTAATATACATACCGAGAATTAATTGAGAGCATGAGTTCACTCACTAAAAAGTTGTCAACAAATTGATAACGAATTATAAAAAAACATTTTTCTAGATTTGCCCGCCCAAAGAGATAAGCAACTATTATATAATTTTGCCTTTGACACTTGTATAAATTTCCGCATTTTAAAATTATACCGGAAATCAAGGCAGCTTAAATTAATATGTCTACCAGGTACTGATACTGCTTAGCCGGCGTTTTTCAACTGATCCGGGTAGTTGGAAAAAATTATCTAAAATACCAATACTTAAAATTATGTAAACCTTCTGTAGCTTTTCGTAGCATATTTCTTCGACTTTCTATTGTTTCGTTTTCCATAACAATAGAAAATCGAAAAAATATACCACGGAATGGTATTTAGCCGGTTTTGTAATTTTGGGTTTTGGGATTGTAGATAATTTATTCCACCTACCAGGATCAGTTGAATAAAAAACAATTTAAAACAACATGATCAGTGTACGCAGTATACAAGCAATAGACAACTTGGAAAAAGTGCATATAAAGTTTCATTTTTACAGGGAATTCTCATTTGAACCCACCTGCCAAATGTTCATTTTCCTTGGGTGCCATTTTTGGCAAATAATAATGTTCATACTTAAAAATACTTTTATATGTAATTCAACCTTTGGTGGACAAAAGTAAATTATACTTCTTACACAACCGAAGAATTTTTTGGCAGTGACTTTAATTTACATGTGCTCTAATTTTTAAATGTGGTTTTCCTCTTCCCTTCTGCTTTGCTTCTGTGGTAGCACATAATATTATATTTGCATAATGTTAATATAGTATAATATTTTACATTATATTACAATTTTGTTTTAATGCCATGTATTATACTTTAAATGATTTCCGTTTAATTGTGGAATTGAAAATGTATAAATACCTTAATTTTGTTGGCTCGTCGTTTAGTTCCACGGATAGTTCAACTTTTTAAATACCACAATATAATATCACCGATATCAAAATGACTCGAATTTTAATTGTTGTGACATTGTTGAGTTTAATAGTTTTGGGAATTCCCGACTTTGGTTAGTAAAAAATTAAATATTAGATAGAAAAAGTAAATATTAAATAACATGTAATATATATAATATAATATTTAATTAAAATTTTTATTTTAACACAAGCTGTCAGCAGTGGAGCACTTTGTTTCCTAAAGACTAGCTATGGCAATTGTCCAACTGGGACTAAAGACGTCCAAGAAAACCATTGTTCTCCACAATGTGTGGCTAGGAGTCACAAATGTTGTGCTGCCGTTGGGTCATCATCGTAGTATCAATTTAAAGACTTCTGATAAGCAGTTAATTTATAAAGCTGCAAATGTTATAAAAATCACTTCCTGAATAAATCAATAAATTCAATAGTTACTTTTGAAATTGTTTGCCATTTCATTGTCCATCGTAAGTACCAGATCTTTACATGCAAATATTTGAATCGTTCAATTTGAGGCTAAATATGTTGAATGGGGCACATAAAGTGTGTGACCTTCTTTAGGGTTTGCTAACATAGCTATAAAAATTAAATGTGCATTGATATTTATACATACTTGGTTAAGTTGCTTTTATTTTTACTTTTTGAACCGATTTTTCTAGTTATACTGCAAGTTATAGTCGTATTTTTTTAATTTAAAAATAAATTGCGTTTCATAGGTGTAGTCAGCTACCCAACACCGACTATTATTGTACGGGCTCTTATATTCATCTGCTTTATCTAAATGTTTCCGTTTTCGTTTAATTGTAGCATTGCATCACCAATATAGCAATAACTCGAATTTTAATGTTGGAACATTTATGATTTTTGGGAATCCCTGAATGTGGCATACCAAAAATTTTAAATATTAGATAATTTGAAATCCTAATGCCGTAATATAAGTAAAACAGTTTTTAACACAATTTATCGGCTGTTTAGAACTTTACTTCGCATTATATGATTATACTGACTGTTGTCCTTCTCGGACTCAAGATATTCATGGAAATATTTTTGCTGCAGTATATCAAGTTGTGCTGCCGTAGAGATATAACCCTCGGCATTTATACTGTAATCTTTGGGTTGAATGGCTTACTGTAATTGATAATCTATTGCCTCTGGTTTTCCTTATATACTTCCCAAGAATTAATTTGTGAAGACGGTTTTCCTCTTCCCTTCTGCTCCGCCTCTGCTGGACAATAATATTATATTTGAAACTTTGTTTAATGTCATGTTTTAAAGGATTTCCGGTTAATTGTTGATTAATGCCTGAATGCACTATGCCACCACAAAATGGAATCACATTACAGAATATTGCCGATGCTTATACGAAAATAGTGGATGAGAATAAAAATTGCATATAGTTAAGAGGACCTGTATTTGTTTTGACAAAACTATATCAATTATTTATTTTATATTATTGCAGGAAAGTTCCATTTAGAGACAGGAAATTACAAATTGTCATGTCAAGTGTGAACTCGAGGAATCAGTTTCATGCGAATCGGATCGGCCAAAATAAGTGTTATGCTTGGAATCAGCTTCAAATCTTCGACCTTATCCTTAGTCTGCACATCAAATTCCCTTAGTACAGATGCCACCAATAACTTAGCTTCCATTAGTCCAAACTTTTGTCCTGAACAAATTGAAAATCACCCAAATTAAAAAAATGTTTTGTAAAGCAATTATCGAAATATAAATCAGTCAGCTCATAAAGTTCTGAAATAAAACAGATCATTTTGATTCACCTATACAGTTCCGTGGTCCGAAGGAAAATGGTATATATGCACACGGGTGTCTGCCGACGCAGTTTTCGGGTAAAAATCTATCGGGATCAAATTTTTCCGGATCTGGGAATGCTTTCGGATCTTTATGTAGAGATGAGAGAAAGACGGACGCGTTCACGCCTTTTGGCAATACAACTCCATTATCTAAGGACCAAAACATCAATAAATAGGAAAAATGAATCCCTTACTTGGCTATAGACAAGTAAACTCAAGCTTAGTAAATATATTAAGAATAAATTCACGGTACCGTGAAATAGCTATATGTAAAAGTAGCTATTTCACATTGATTGCAATCGGTAGACAAAAACATTCTCTAATTCATAAACTGATTTCATGTTTTTTTAAATTATAGCCTTTGTGGAGCAATTATAATTGTGTCCAAAAACTAACACATATTACCAATATCCTTAATTCATAAAAAACTACCAGAAAATAAGGTTACAACTACAGTTTGAAATAAATACCTCATTTGCTTTTCATTGTATATTTTATGACACTATTCAGCAGTAAAGATAACTCACCAAGGCGGACGTCGGTCTGAAGCTTACGAATAAATCCTGATACGGCAGGATATAATCTCAAGCTTTCCTTGATACATCTTTCTAGATACTTCATTTGGGACAGATCAGCCGAGGAGATTACTCCATTATGGTTATTTTTACTAAATATGTCGTCAAGTTCTTCTTGAACCTTCTGTTGATGATTTGGATGGGTTGCAAGCATAAAGAGCACGAAGTTGATGGCAGTGGCAACAGTGTCATGGCCCTGTGTTAATCATATTTTCAATTGTGTTAAAGCACACTCATTTTTTATTACAACGTAATGCAATTTCTCTTACCGCTCCACCAATGGTTACAGTTTCGTCGATAATATCCTGGATTGAGAGACTTTTGTCATTGTCAGCCGAGTCAAGAAGAATATCTAAAAACGTTTTCGGTCCATCGGAATAGTCAACAGTACCCTCCTTTCGCTCTTTTATTCTTTGGTGCACAATCTGAAATAGTCAGTATTACTTTATATAGGGCATACTCAGATTAATTTATTGAAAATGGTGATTATCGTTTTCTCACTTTTCCAATAAATTCATGCCAGTACGTAACATGTTTTGCACCCTTCCTTCCTTCAGGCAAATTCCAATATATCCATTTAGCACGATACCAAGGTTTGTTCATTCGTCTACCAATTCCTTGAACTGCACTAAATGATGTCAAACAACACAGTATTTGTTAGAATTTTTTCCATAACAGTTTTAGATTTCAGATTTGTATTTTGGAAGTACATAAAAATTTTAAATAAAGGTTACCTTTCTACAGCATGATGAATTTCAGAAAATTCGTTTATTTGCGCCTCAACTTTCGTCCCAAATGCCGCCTCTGAAATTATTTAATTTCATTGTTAACTCAGAAAATTTATTAATAACAAGGGCTTTCATTTTCGTTACAACCTAGAATAATGTCCAAAGAACATCTTGAAATAAAAGTAGACAGATCCATAAAGCCGTCACTTTTACTTTCGATGTGGTCAAACTTGCTGTGTAAAAGTTCCATCATTGTTGCACTTTGTTCATTAAAAATTCTGATAAAATTATCAAACATTTTGAATGTAAAGGACGGGTTGATTATATCTCGGTGATGTTTCCACTTCAGAGCTGCAGAATTTAAAAATACAACACGGAAATTATTTGCTTCCATTTGAAACAATTTCTAAATACCCGAGGAATTGGAACTCAGTAATTTAAATTAAAATACACATATAAATAATTACGCTTAGATGTCACCAGACCATCGCCTAGATATTCTGCGATCATTGTGTACCCATCGCCTTTCTCTAAGTGTTCTGTACTTTGCAAAACTTTCTGAAAAAATCAAAGCAAGTTTTAATATAAATAAAAGGCGATAATTGCTTTACTAATAAAAAATTAGCTTCAATAACGAGCAATATTTAATTCATATCTCAACTTACGGAAACTGCCTCTGCAGTTACTAAGTAAAGTTCGCTGGGTCCAAAACCTGTAAAGGAAATAAGATAACACCCCATGTGTCGAAATTCGTTTGATAGTTTATCCATTATCGCAAAGATCTCTGTGTGCATAAATAAATCAATATATTTATCACATAAACTCAACAATGATTTTACAATGTTTTTTTAGTAAAATATACCTGAAGCACTATAATTAAATCTTTATTTGTTATAGGAGTCGGTGATATTATTTGATGGGCAAACAGCTTTATTTTGTAATTTTGTGCATGACACTTTTTCTTACCATGTTCTGAATTACCGGCAAACAAATGCATGTGTCCCAACAGTGGCAATCTCCGTGGACCTGGAAGTGTATCCAGTAACTTGTTCCATTTGGAGATTTTGTTCCACTGCTTAAAAATTTCATGAAAGATTATTACAAATACTCCAAAAATAGCGAGTGTCCAAACAGTTGACATCTTGATCTATTAATTATCTTTAAGGTGAGCAAACTGCAAGCAGGTTTATTTTTTCCTAAAAGACCACTAAAAGTTGAACAATTTAATTAATATTAATAAAATTTACAAGTAGATATCAGGTATTTGTGGCAAGAATCACACTTCAACAACTCCGAGAAACAAGCAAACATTTACATTTACTTCACATATAAGCACTTGTAGATATATAGTAATCCACAAAACTGCCACCGTATTTACTGCATTTAGAGATTTGGTTTTAATCTGAAACATATAAAACAGAGGAATCCCTGATGATACCGCCTACATAATATATGTAGTACCTTTTCAGTAATGCACAAATTCTATTTTTCAAAAATTCGTGTTTGTTTTGATATAATTTATCGGCCCAATATTTTAAAGAGGGCAATAATTAAAATTTAAAATCCGGGGTAAGTTTTATTAGCCCGTGTACCAATGATATTGTTTACCGTTTCCAATGGGATAATTAGGCGTATATGCAATAACTGCTGATGCTTACAAAGTAACTTTAATCATATGATAGCAAGCTTATGAAAGGTTTGAGCCCAATCATTCATGAATAATAGATAAGATAGTTGGCATATGACCAGTAAACGAATTAATTGAGCAGAAATTAAATTATATCATTTAGATATTACATTTGCATAGTGGTAAGGGAAATTGTTAAATAACATCATAGAGACAAATAGCCCTCAAAGATAACGGACAATATTTATCTCAAATGCTGTACTTTATATATTTATATATATACATTGGGTAATATGGGTAATATATAAATCAAATAAATTTATAGTATAAATCACCAACTAAGTTGACATTGTGTACAATAATGAAGATCAGGCAACCTTCATCTTTAATTTTATTACTAATTTTTTTATGAGAAAAAGAAACAGATGAACCACAAGAACAGAGTTGACAAATAAAGCAAAAGCCAAGCTATCAAACGTTATAAAATATATTTGTTATACAAATATTATTTGGCCCACTATCTGGGTTTTTATGTGCCGGATAGTCCCGAACTCTTACTGCAGCAGTTTTAGCTACAAGTGAAGAGACTACACGAATCCTTGGTTTGTGAAGTATTCTTCTTCATAGTCAAAAGATGGAAATTCTACTCAAAAAATATGAAGTAGTCCAATAATAGTTTTACTACATGGAAATGGGGTAATTAATAAATAATTCTGCTACCAACACTTGCCTTTGTTTGTTTTCTGTAAACTTCAAGCTATTTTTTGTATTAAAATGTAATCATTTTGAAGCATTAAAATCCATTAGTTATTAATAGCATTTAAGTAGGTTTATCTAATTTTTCAACTTTTCTCATTGTTGTCAAACAATGTCCAATGGAGTGATCTGAAGTGCTTTGTATGAAATAGTTTTTTAAGCAAGTGTTTACACATTTTAAGTTGCGATCACATTTGAGACCCACATTCGGCTATTTGCTTCTCATGAGGATTCACTGTGAACGTCTATAGTTCAGTTGTGGTTACAAGGGATAATTTGATTATACGTTAGTGTAAGTAGAAAAAATTGCAAAGTCAGCATTGATCCTTTATATTTAATCCGGTGACACAAGACACAAAAATTATCAAAAGCCAGTATTATTAGTAGGTTTTGTACTATTGATCGAGTATATCGTGAACTATTTTTTGATCAAAATTCCGTTTTTAGTTTCCTTTTCCCTGGCGATGTGGGCGTTCAATTAAAGTTGTGACTATTTATTTTCAGCAAAATGAGGACACTAATTTGTTTAATTTCATTATTATTTGCATTTACGGAATGCAGACACGGATTAAAATATCTAATGGATTTTGAAGGGGACTGTTACACACAAATTATATTGCACCACAAATATCCCAATAAATCAAACTCACTATCTGATGACGTAATAGTTAATGCGCTACTCCAAGTAAACAATCCTTACACAATAACTGAATTCACCTCTCCAGTAGAAGAGAATATCTGTGCTACTGCAGATTTAGTAGAATATATCACCAATCAGAAGAAAGCAGGTTTATATACGTCTATTCGATATAAGGACCTGTGGCAATGTAAGGAGGAATTCGATTCTTTGGAACTAAAAATTTCATCGCCACTTTTCCACTCTCGATTGAATTGCGTGGCTAACATTATTGTCAACTTGAACCAAAAAGATTTCGGAGAAATGATGTTGACCAACTACATCAGTGAGAAATTTAATTACGGAGACCACATCTCTAACAATTACGGTTACAGGTACGCGGAATATTCCTCAGTGTACATATTGGTGGATCAGGAAACTCTCAATCTGGCAAAATCGAATTCAAATTATTTCACTCAAGTGGACGTAATGGAATCAACACTAGACATAGGTGATCTTTTTCTAAGAAAATCATGGTTTCTGATCACAACTGACGCAACACTACATTTCCTTTGTCCGGAAGTGAAATCTCTATCGGAGACAAATTGGATTTACGAGAGAGAGAGTTAGATAATGGCGTTAGGAAGCCCTTTTCCTCCCAACGCCACCCACTACGGAACATACATAGGGGGTCGGGCCGACCCCCGAGGCTGAAAAAAATGGTTGAGTCATCCTAGCATAAAAAAATGCGGGGAATCGCGTGGTGATCACGTGATTCGCAGGGGGCGGCAAGGGGGCGGCCCCCCACCCCCCGGGGCGGCGCGAAAATAACTGCGGGAAATAAAAAATCACGTGACAAGCCTTTGAAAAAATAGGAAATCACGTGGAAAATATAGAAAATCACGTGATTTTTTATTTTCCAGCAGCAGCAGCTCTGTACTGTGTGAGAGACGCGGAAAGACTGAGGGAAAGTGGGTCAACGTTCTGCGTATATGCTTGTGAACTTTGGAATGTTCTCGCATGTACGTATGTACACGTATGTGCACGAATGTACACGAAGGATGATGTATTCGTATACAAACGTTTTCTGCTTAACAAATTTCCACCTAGGTAAAATATTTTGTGCACCTTTTAAAACTTTATTTTCTGTATAAATATGTCTTCCATAGAAGAATTTCTCTGGCAAGTAGATGAAGCAAGGCACGCAAATAAAAGAAAATCTCTTATTTCTAAAGCTACTCCTAAACAAATCCAAGCATTAGCAGAGTGTATTATAAATCTTCCCTACATACCTGACTTGACAGTGAATGAAAAAGAAAATCTCAAAGAGCATATAGCCAAAGCAAAAAGATTTGCAAAAATGAAATATTCTTTTGCAAAATTAAAAAGGTTTTTGATTAGCAATCACAAGTTTGTGGCAACAGTTGTCGCAACTTCATTGTACAAAGTTTTGGAGGGGACCGCGTGAATGCGGAAGTAGGCAGCAACGCGGAAGTGGGTCAACGTTCTGAATGTTCTCGAAGCTATGTGCACGAATGTACACGAAGGATGTATTCGTATACTTGCAAACGTTTTATGCTTAACAAATTTATGAGGGCACCTATGCAAAAAATTTGTGCGCGTCAATTGTAAAAGCCTGTTGTTAACAATGATTAATAAATATTACCAATCAATATGAGATTCATACCAATTTATTATCCAATAATTTCACATTCACACATCATAATTTCATTTCGAATTAGTTACATATGTTTCATTCATATTTAGAATTTCGAATAATTGCAAATCGTAATTTAGGTTATTTACATTAGTATTTAGCAGGTACTAGACTCACTCGTCCGATTGAAAGTAGTTGTTTTTCAACAAGGGCTCCTCAAGTAGCTCCTTGTTACGGTTTGCGTAAATCCAATATTTTGAAAACTTGTCCATTAGAGAAGGCAGCTCGTCAATATTGAAGTTGATGTACATTTCCTTTTTGTCCCTTACGGTCGTCCGTTTCATATGAATGAAAAAAGTGTCGTCGTCATGTTTCCGGTAGTAGCAGCTCAACTTAGTAGGTGGATCAACTTCTTCTGGCACCTTCTTCGGGCGCCAACCGCAGCCTTCGCACATAACCTTTGGCTGGTCCTGCTCCATGGTGAATGAGTCCTAAGGTCCTGAGTACTTCGTATTATAGCAGTCCCCACATAAGTCGTCCTCTGAGTCGAATTTGCCTTCACAAAACATCTTTCCGCAAGAGTAGCAGCAATAGCAGCCGGTACACTTAAAGGAGTTCTGGCAGCGGATAGAATGCAGAAATGAATCATATGTTGAATCTGATATAGCTACATCATACTTGATGATGTGCAAATTTTTGAATGCTTCCTCCATGATGACTAATTATATAATGCGAACCTTAAGGGAACATAAAACAGTCGTTACAGGTTGTCCATCCAAAATCGTCAAGCATTCCCTCGCAAAATGGGTAGTGGCACAAGTCGCAGCAGTAGCATCCTTTGCACTTCTTCAGGGGGCGTTTACAATCTAAATAATTTTCAAATGCTGAATCCCATGGATGCGATGAATCCGAATCTGATGAATTTGAATCCGATGAATCTGAATCTAATGATTCCTTAGAATCGGAAGGATCTTCCTTAGAATCGGAAGGATCTTCCTTAGAATCGGAAGGATCTTCCTTAGAATCGGAAGATTTTTCCGGTGGCGGCTCGTTGCTTGAATTATTCATGATGACTAAACATAAAATAATCAAACAAGGAAGTGAGTCAAAGAAAGCGGGCCGCCTTTGATGCTTGGTAATATAAATACAAGCCGCGCTCTTTAGCATTCAGTAAGCAAAATGGCTTTGAGAAAAATTGTAAGATGTGTCGATATTGACATCGACCGATTTTACTGTGACAGTTGCAAATTTGACTGGCTACAGAAAAAAGAATATCAAATTTATTGTTTAAATAAGGGGGAACAATTGTGTTGGCATTGTCTCTGTGAGGCGCGTAAACACGAAAAAATTGATTTTGCAACACACAACGACGACTCGGGAATGGAAGACGACGAGTCAATGTAAGTAATCATGTCTATTAATTAAATTATAAAATAATAATTAAACATTATTTAGATATAGTTACCTTGGTACTGACTTATATCCCGACACTCAGCCTACAGAAAAGCAATGGAAACAACTATATCAACATATACAATATGTGTAAGTCGAATCCTTATGTATTTAAGAGCTTATATTCTATATTTGTATGTAATTGCAGCACGAACCAATGTGACGACCCGAAATGCGTAACTCACGGGGAAGAGGAAGGTGAAATCACGGAATTACCACCCGCAAAACGTCGTAAAGTAGAATAATTGTAAATATGATTGTGCTGTTAGTATAGTTATTATGATTATGTAGTAAATATAGTTATTATGATTATGTAGTAAATATAGTTATTATGATTATGTAGTAAATATGATTATGTAGTAAATATAGTTAATATAGTTAATATGATTATGTAGTAAATATAGTTAATATGATTATGTAGTAAATATAGTTAATATGATTATGTAGTAAATATAGTTAATATGATTATGTAGTAAATATAGTTAATATGATTATGTAGTAAATATAGTTAATATGATTATGTAGTGAATATAGTTAATATGATTATGTAGTAAATATAGTTAATATGATTTATATGATTATAGTTAATATGATTCTCTAGTAAATGATCTTGTAGTAAATATGCATGTAACCATTATGTATTAAATAAAAAGGGCTGTAAGTAATTATCATGCTGCTATTTTATTGCTACATCATTAACTACTTCATTACAATGCTCAAAATTCAGAAAAATCCAAAGTCCGGCTTGCTGTTCGTTTTGCAGGGCCCTCTCCCTTGGAGGGGGTTGCCGGAGAATTTGGCGGCTGCATTAAAATTAATAATATAAACATACATAATCATAAAAAATATGAATGCCATACAGATAGTTACCGCAATGCACACCGGCGACGTTTGGGTTGAAGCCTCTGCCGGGGAATTAGGAGGCTGTAAACATAATATACATATAAAATATCCATTAAGACTTCATTAACACCAAGACTTACCACAACCGGAGACGTCTGCGTTGCTGCAACCTCAGACGGCGGCTTACGGCCCCACTTATTCCTCCAGTTTGCTCCGTCCTCATCATAGTCCGACTCCACAGCATTAGGAATGACCGGCCAAGGCTTGCACCCGTCATCAGAACCGTATGGCATGTCTTCAGCAGGAAGAGGAATTTCCGATACCTTCTCCAAAGAGATTAAATCAGGTAGGTTGTCCGAGTCCGACGATTCAGATGACGTGTGTGGTTTCAGTCCGTCCAACTGAGCCATTAGCTTAATATCTTCTATAGTAGGCAACATCTGGTCCTTAGATTGTTTCTTCTCAGGTGTCTTCTCTTCCTCAATTTGAGAAAAATCGAATTCCGGCCATTCAGTATCGTCAATCAACTCATCTGCAGATTCCGTTTCTGAACTCTTTTTGGGAGACTTTTCCAACTTTATGTCATCCAGGTCCGGCAAGTCATCTGAAGATGAACCAATTTCAATAATCTCGTCCTTCTTTTTAGGCGTCGTCTCCAAATCCGGTATGCTCTCTGATGAAGAAGAAGACTCCTTCAAAACATTTCTTCTTTCCTGGGTATAGTTGAATCTTGTAGGGCGTGGCTCAAAGTCTGACTCGGAGTCTGACGACGGAAGCGGCTTAGCCCTCTTCCTGCTTGGACCAGGCGTTGGCGGACGGGGTGGTCTGGACGGACCAGCCTTCAGAGACTTCGGTTTGCGGTCTTCCTCCGCCCACTTCATTTTCAAGTAATTTTCCAGTCGGAGCACCCTCAACTTCAGCTGGTCACGTTCACTACGTATATTTTGAAATTGTATTTAAATTTAACTTTATGTATAATAGTATAACTTACTAGGTGAGAACTTGGATCTGGACATCTTTCTTATTAGTTATAATACAGTCTCCACACGCTGTATTGTCGCCGTAGACGTAAAGAATGCAAGTTTTACTTTTAGTAAGCCAGTTCCAGTTGCAGTATGTGCAAGGCCATTTATTCTTTTCCAGTATTCGCACTTCCTCCGAAGCAGCGTCTTCTGGTCTGTAAATCGAAAATAAAATTAGTATTTGCAAAATTAAATGTAAAAAAGATTTACCTTAATTTCTCTGCTTTTACTTTGCAGTCCACGCAAAATTGTTCCAACGTCCACATAAGAACATAAATCAGCGAATGCAAACCCGGGATCCAATCGAAGTTGCATCCATGGCATTGCCATCGATCACGGTCAAAAGCTAATATTTTAGCAGTCTTCCCCATTTTTCTTCTTAATTAAAAACTTAAAGATGCTCTCATTATAACTGCACTAACTCCTCCTTCCTTTAACCTACGTTGAACTTAATCACTTTTGACACATTCATCGAACAACATGCACATAGGTATTCATCCAAAACACACTCGCGACAAGATAGTAATCTCCCACAGCAACAGTTAAAAAATTCAGTTTCTCTTATTGCACAATATACACAAGGTTTCACTAATTCTCCTGTCCTTGGACGAAGGTTATTGATTTCATCAAACGCGCACTGCTTATCATATAAAGTATGAATACCCAACTTATCAGTTATCCCAGGCAAATATAAATTAATCTTGAGGTCACAGTACCAACAGTTTGCTGACCCGGGTTCTGCACACGAAGGAAAAAATCCTTGCTTTGCTAAGTTGGTTATATTCTCATATTTCATATGATTGTTTTTTATAAATTCAACATACCTAGTCTCTAACTCTTTCATTGATTCTGTCTTGGGTCCTGAGAACCTCAAAGATATTGAATTAGAAAACATTATGAAAAAACTCTACACACACCTGTTACAGGAGCATTGCATAAGTCACAGTTGGGGCGATCAAAGTCACAATTTCTGCAGCAGCATATGCAATTGCAGTTAAACATTAACGTTGCTTCGTCCCCGCATCGCTTGCATTTATAGGGGCTAATTACCTTACTTTCTTTCATAGACACAACAATATTAAATGCGCACCTTTTACCGTAAAACAAATGCCAAGTATCTGGTTTGGTATCTGTTTTTGTCACCTTTAAATTACAATAATAACAACAGTATCTATTCACTTGCTTAAAAAATCCTTGCTTAATTATCTCGTATTTATCTACTACATCTTCGCCTTTAAATGTCCTTTTCCTAGCTAAAGCTGTTGCACGGGATGGGTGTCTTGGTCCTTTTGCTTTAAACGACACCACTGTCAACATTTTATAACTTAATGCTAGCACATTTTTACAGTATTCCTCTTCTTGCAAAGCATTTAATAAAGGATCACCGTCTCTTGTTGCCAAACGACCTGTAAAGTATAACATGCTGAAATAACATAACCTTTCATTAAGTGTATTTATTCAATATGTTATACTTTACCTAAGAATTCGCAGACGTTATAATGGTCAAACAGGCATTCCCAACTCATGGAATATCCCTCTGATGACACTCTTGCCAACCTGTCTTCCGTATTTTCATCGGCACGTAGTATTATGTGTATATGTCGCTTTCTCCAAGGTTCCAATTCTATTTGTTCTAGTGTATATGAATGCAAGTAAACAGAAACATGGTCACTGATTTTGTCGTATCTTTCAGCAACGTCTAAGCAAAGGTTCTCACAAGTAATCAACCAATTGTCACCAAAGGTGTCTTTCAATACTTCTTCATCAGGATGAATATCACTTATAACAATATGAACCGCGCTGCCGTTATACGGAAACATTATATGTATATTTTCATGACACTAACTATTTCTCCGCGACATAATCCGCAACGTATCTGCATACAACAACAACTACTACAACTAACCAGGTGTCCACAAAGCATATTCGCGTAACAAGCGTCTCTTTCGTGACAAAGCTTACAAGGGTTTAAAGGATTAACTTCTTCAGGCTCCGGTTTTTGACTTTATGCTTATTGACTCTTATATAAGTACACGCAGGGTTATGCAATATATGTTCAAAAAATGGACAGTCATAAGTTTCCCAGTTTTCTAATTTAATTTCACAAAAGAAACACTGCACTTGATCCCGAAACCCTGTGGAATAAAATCCGGCATAAGCTAATTACTCCGCAGTTATTTTAGAATGATTCCAATTTGCCAATGTTGCTATTCGGGATTCGACAGTAGGGTGCAAGTGTTCAGAGTTTTTACGGAGGAATGGTATTGGTTTTGGCATTTTACACAGTAGCGCAACTGTTCTCTTCAAAATCCCTTTTAGTCTTTACAAAAAAATCATCTTTTTTATGTCCGTCTTGCTGATAATGCTGGTGATGACAATTGAAACAATAAGCAAAAGCACTAATATGATATCTTCCGTCAACATTAAGATTGTAGTAACTTTCTTTCAAAATGTCTAAAGAATCTATGCTATCCGGTTCTTCCTTATTTTGTTTCAATCTCAGTTGAAGGTTAGAGTCTTCTAATTGAGTCTTTAAACAAATTTTTCCAGTCTCGCTCCAAAATTGACAAATGTCTGGCAAAATGTATGGAACTACGGTACTATTAAAACCTATATTATGGTATCTGTTATTAAGTTCCCTTATGATATTAACTCGTGTTACACCTGTAGCAAAAGTGGTAAACTTAACTCGAACAGTGCTCCAATTGTTCGGGCGTCTGGTGTATGGTTTTATTTCTTTGACCATCGCGCCAAATACAATAAAATTTAACAAATACACGAGATGACCTAATACTTTCATTCACATGGCAAAAACAATTGAGATTTACAGACTGCACATATACAGGTTCCTTGTAGTGCCGAGGGCATTCAATAACAACACACGTGAAAGGCATCTTGTCCCTTACTAACTCCCCTTCAAGTAAACAATCTTATTTATAACGATGGCCTACATTAAAAGAGCGTACCTTAACCCTAGGTTTTCAGGCTCCTTCTCTGGCCTTTCGACCTTTATGAAAAACAGGAAGTATAAGAACAAAGAAGTCATTGAAAAGGAATTGCGGAAGTTAAGGGCCTATGCCCTCCACACCCCTGTTCGTAAAAAATTCCCTAGACGAAAGTTCATGGTTCACTTCCGCCTTCATCAATTTCAAATAGACTTGTTAGATCTGTCAAAGTACGCATCAGAAAATAACGGGGTCAAGTACCTACTCACTGCTATTGATGTGTTCTCCAAAATGGCAACAGCTGTGCCCCTTAAATCTAAACAAGCAGACGAAGCGTTGCAAGCATTAAAGGTAGTAATAAAAAGGCTTGGCAAACCCCGAGAAATATTGTCAGATCAAGGTACTGAGTTTGTAAACTCTAAATTTAAGGCTTACCTTAAGACTATAGGGGTTCATCTCATTCATTCATACTCCGAGAACAAAGCAAGTGTCTGTGAGCGATGGCACCGTACCATTCTAATGAAAATTGCTAGATACTGGACCTACAAAAACAATTTCAAATATATTGATGTACTTAACACATTTGTGAACACTTATAATCACACAATTCATAGTACTACCAAACATAGACCCATTGATGTCGATGATGACAACGAAAACGAAGTGTGGAAGAATACATTTGGTCATCTAATTAACCGTAAAAAGCAAGACCCTCGATTTAAAGTTGGAGACCCTGTCTTTATTTCCAAACTTCAAGAACCTTTTCGTAAAGGATACCTACCTGGATTCAAAGACGAAGTTTTTACCATTGGAAAAGTGTACAAGACAATACCACCTACATATCTCCTAAAAGAAAGCGAGGAAGAAATTAACCGAAAAGCTGTAGAGGACCAGGAACGAATAAAAGCAGGGAAAAAGCCTAAAAAGCAGAAGGCATCTTTAAACGAAGAACTCTTAACGGGTATATTTTACGAACAAGAGCTTTCAAAATTCATTCCGTCTTAATCATGGATACTGTAAGCATCGAGTTGGCAAGTCATTTCTGTAAAAACAAATACAGACACAATAGAGGTGGGAATTTTACCAATGATCTATACAGACCCTTTGAAGGCGGGAATTATGAATGCGGATTAGCTGCGGTTCAATTCACTTCAACGTACAGAACGTTTTTCAACAGCGAAGATGATGTTTTGAAACTCATATTTGGGAAACCCCAGATAGTAAATGCAGAAATACCTAACAGCTTTCCTACAGTTCAAACTGTAATTGACGATCTACCTGAATTACTTGCTCGGAAATCCATCTCAATTACTTTAAAGTACTCAGAAGACAATCTAGTTGTACTGGACAACAAAACTCCTAGTACAAGTCTATTGATTGAAGCTTGGTTAGCAAGCATTTTGGGATTCGATATAAATGAGTTTTCCTTTGGAGAACACACTGCGCCTGTTACCAGAGACCCTTCATGGTTTATTTTTCCGCCTCCTACATTGCGATTCAGTCTGAGAACAATTCGGAAAGGTCGTACTGTAAAAATTGAGGAACCTGCAGAGTATGACCTGCATTCGCTCATATCCTCAATTAACACAGCCCTTACAGAGAAACCTGACAATAAGCTTGTATTCTACGCAAAATCGATGCAAGTTGAAGTGGTAAACGAAAATGAAGACGGTGCAGTCCCCTTGACATTGGCATTTCATGGAAAGCTTGCTAAACTTTTTAAAAGGTATAGCATAGATCTGGATGTGGGTGAATCCGAAACTTATTACCCTCAATTTGAATTAATTCATGACCGCAAAGCTCTCGTACTGGTTAACGTAATCAAAAACCAGTACTTTGGAGAACGATTCATTCCTGTTATCAAGTCTCTTGTCGTCAAAGGGTTCGACCATGAAAGGGTTGATGAAACTTACAAAATCATTGAGTACTTCCCTTTGGCTGCAAACATCTTTGACTCCATTCAAGTACAAATACTTGATGAAGACCTAAATGAGATATCAGTCCCTCACTCAGTTAGCTACGTGAAACTACTCATTCGACCTAAACGATTATAATGGATATTCCTGTTGATAAATGGCTTGAGTGTAAGGAACCCGGTGAGCCTCATTGTTCTCGGTGTTATAATATCCTTCCATGCTCTGGCTGTTATAGATGTGACGATTGTTGGGAAAACTTTTGTGAAGGGAGACGCATGAAAGGAGACTACATCTGTGAAAGTTGCCTCTTAAATTACGATGTCAATCTGCACATCTTAAAATTAGCTTGATTAACCTTTCATTTCCTCAGTCGTCATAATGGAGCAAACCGGTGAAGGTCTTGGGATGGTTCCCTCCGCATATTCTCTACCTTTCAATTCATCCATAAAAGCCACTAGAAAAAATTTATTCGTCAGAAAAAGAAAAGGCACCGGCCGGAAAACATCTTGTCGTAAAATTCAGCAAGGCGGGCGAAAAACACAACAAGGAGGACGGAAAAAACGCAAACGAAAAGCAACTGAACAATTTGGTGGTAAAAAGCAAAGAAAATTAAAGAAAAAGAAGGGCCGTAAGAAGAAGAGGAAGCATGGCTGAAGTTCATCTTGTTGAAGGCAGCCGGCCAAACATCAGGTCGGAACTGGATATTTTTTCAACCTTACCTACAGATATTGGAGTTTCCTATTCCTTTCTACAAAAAGTGTTCCCCCTATATAACTTGGCCGAACGATTTGCCGACATACAATTTCACATCATTGGAAACAGTTCATTCATTGACCTCCGCAACACCCATCTTTACATTAAAGCCAAAATCGTTACACACGATAACAAGGCTGCAGCAAAGACCGCAAAACTCGTTACTACCAACAATATGCTTCATTCCTTATTTCAAAGCGTTGATTTATCAATTAACGATTATCCTGTTACTTCGCTTTCGACTGCATATGCCTATAAGGCTTATATTCAAACTTGTCTTGGTTATGACAAAGATTGGAAAGAGGTCGAGGGTCCGTCTTGCGGCTACTATCAAGACACAGATCCCGCTGATGCTACTTCAACCAACGTTGGAGCTACGAGCAGAGCAGACTTAGTAAAGGAAAGCAGCACATTTGAACTTTATGGACCTCTATTCATCGACTTGTGCATACAAGATAGATTTATTATCAACAATTGCGATATGAAGCTTAAGCTCTCCAGAACATCGGATGATTTCTTTATATGGACATCTGAAGCCAGAGTGCAAGAAGTAATATGTCCTTATAAGGTTGAGTTATTGGAAGCAACACTACATGTTCAGCGGCATGTGCTTATGCCGTCCGTCTTTAATGCTGTGCAGCAAAAGCTCAATAGAGAAGCCGCCAGATACCCCATATCACGAACAGAGATAAAGACATTCACCATCGCAAGTAACCTACTTACGTTCACTGCAACCAATTTAATATCCGGTCAACTACCTCAACTGTTCATTGTTGCTATGACCGCCAGCGAGGCATTTTCTGGATCACAATTCAAAAATCCTTTTGTGTTTCTTCAAAATAACCTGTCAAACATTACGGTCAACGTGGACAACGACTCCTCATTATTCAAGCAGTTGGACTTTGCCGATGGAAAATACATTACGGCGTACAACAACCTGAAACTTGCAGCGAACAATAGAAATGGCGGGAATGGATTAACCATAAAGCAATTCAAAGCTGGGTTCTTCTTTCTCGTCTTTGAACTTATATCTACAAGCGTTGGAGATTGTCTTAAACCTGAACGAAAAGGAAACTTGACCTTGCAAATGAACTTTTCGGCTGCAGTGGCGGAATCATTAACAGCGATTGTATACTCACAATTCCAAAATCATATCTTTATTGACAATAATAGAACTGTAACCACCGACGCTCTAATATGAATACTACAGAGTTAAAAGAAAAATTGTTAGTCATAAAAAATAGATTTAAATTGGCTCATGCCGATGTAGTTCCTAGAAACAAATTAAAGATTAAAGGTTTTCCTAGTATATACATTATTAACTGTTGTGACTACGGCCAACGCGGTATACACTGGCTTGCTTTGTATGTTAAATCTAAAGAAAGAATGTACTTTTTCGATCCTTTGGGTCGGCGTCCTGACTACTACAACATTAACCTACCTAATGCAGTCTATGTAAACAGTCGGCAACTTCAAAGCAATGACTCTGTAATGTGTGGCGGCTTTTGTTTGTATTTCCTGTACTACTTTAACATTACAGATGCTGTTATGTATAGCTTTAGCGCCAATACACAACAAAATGAATACATTGTAACCAATTTCCTTAAGCTTTTAAAATATGCCTAATAAAATTGTAATACCGTACATTTTGCTACCATGTTTTCATTCCGCACATGTAGTACATCACCAGAGTTTGCAGAATCATATTTCATATTTGTTAAACAAAAGAAGAGACGCAACAACTTGTGCCAAGTTCGATAAAGGTTCCTTGCATCTAATGTCCGATCTGGTCTTCATTATGCACAGAAGTGAAAACCTAGATTTTTGGGACCAGTTTTGAGCTGAGGCATAAGGAGACATACTGACTTCTTTTTTAAAAGTCCAACATTGCATTCATTACACTACTTCCTTTATACTGTAGGAAAGTAATCGACTTTCTGGAAAACTTCTATCCTCATTTTAAGAGAAGAGTTTGTGTTGGATGAGGAAAGAAAGGAGAAAACAACATGGAGTTGGTCTCCACCTGTCTACGTACCAAGACAATAGAAATAGGGATAGCTTGATTTAAATTAATTTAGTCTCTCAATAGCCATGGAGCCATTCAGCGGGGACTTAGTCTTTCCTTATTCAATTATTATTTCTGGTCGCTCAGGAAGTGGCAAGACTAATTACATAATAGAGTTAATTAAGCGAAGAAGGGAAGTCCATGCCGTAGAAATAGAAAAAATTTACTATGTGTATAGCCAATGGCAACAAATTTATTCGGATTTGAAAGATGATAAGGTCGTATTTATGAATTCCATTAGTGAAATTCAAAATATGATTGAATCAGATGACCAATCAGGTCAACTTTCAAATTCTATTGTCATCTTTGATGATATGATGTGCTTGTTCAAAAAGCAGTATAACGATTTCCTCGTTAACTGCTTTGTGAACTATAGCCATCACTTAAATTTTTCTCTAATACTGTTCTTGCAGAACAGTTTTGCGAAAAACATGAAGGAAGTGTCCATAAATGCCAAGTATCTGTTGCTTGGCATGTACCCTAGAGACACTTCTTTTATAGGAAAGGTAGGCATGCAAATATTTCCAAAAAATTATAAGCACTTAGAGTACGCTTATGATTATTGCATGAAAACCCCTTACAGCTTTCTATTAATAGACTTAGCACCAACTACACCTAAGCTTTGTAGAGTTAGAAGTAGTATATATCCGGAGGAAGCAATTGTATTTACTCCATTGTAATGGAGAAAGTCGAGCAGGAAGCAGAGTTTTTAAAACTCTTGGTATGCAGTAAGCCTTTGGTAAGAGTAAAACTTATAAGAAACGCTAATCAGGTTCAGCTTGAAGCAATAGCTGAGTGCATGATAAACACAGACATTAAGGAGAAAGCAGTTAGGAAACATAAACGCATGCTTACCTTTACCTTAAATAAGTTAAAAAAGTTTTTTATAAAGCACCCTCAAGTAGTGGTTGCTGTAGTCAGTACAATATTGGCTAAGTTACTAGAACATAGTGTAGTTGCTATCTGTAATAATGGCTAGAATGTATAAGCTTATACCTATAGCCTTGTATAATAGGGAATATAGTAATATAGCAACGACAGATGAAGAACCAGAAGATAGAATTAAAGATTTACTTAAGTATATAAGTCCTAATAAGAAGGGGAGGTGTGAGAGGTTACTGCTAAGTTTAATTAGATATAACAAGTTTACGTGGAATTCTAAAGGTGAAATAGAGTATAATCAGGTCTCTGCTCCAGGGTCTAATGTAATAGATTTAGTACTATTTGCCACAAAAACTTTCCACGTAAAAAGTGTTAACATTGTAGGTATAGACTTATTTTTAACTGCTGTAAGAGAATCCAATGTCCCTAAGGATTTGCTGTCAAACCAAATTAAAGATATGCTGTCTACAATCAAGCCTGTCTGGAAGAAGTTTAACCTATAGTTCAAGGTAAGGGTTGCATAAGTTTATCCTTGAAAATATGTATTTAAGTACGTTAACTAAATAGAATGTTTACAAATGCTGGACGACTATATGCAAATACTGGACGATTGGTAAGAATTTGTGTTTTTAAACTGTTTGACTTTTATTTTATTTTTGTTGTTTGTAGGGTTACCTGGTACCACCTTAACGGGTCAAAGCGCTTTCCTGGCTTCCTCAGACCCAGATGGAGGTCCTACCTTCAACATTATCCTTATCCAGCAGGAATGACTCTTCAGAAGAAAAAGGAGTGTGCTGTCATGCTCTTTAATCATCTAAGGTAAGTTTTATGTGCTACAAATGAACTACTGTTACTGGTTATGTACTTGTTATTTGGAATACTAAGTTTTATTGTTCTTATATTTCTAGGTGGGACTTTAACGAACGAGTGGATGGATTTGGCGTGGAAAATCTAAATTTCGATTTTGAATAAAATGTAATAATTTGAGCAGAATTTTGAAATGTGTTGTTATTCCCATATTGCAGTAAAAGTAGTATTTAAGTGCATATAGCTCTGTCTCATTCATACATCATCGCATATATATATATATATATATATATATATATATATATATATAATCAGTAAGCATTCATTTAAGCCTTATAGCTGTACTTCAGGTCATAGGTCCCCTTACCGTTGCGTTGCAAGTTCACTTTCAGAGCTCAGTAAGAGAATACACGTTCATATCACACTTTCTAGCATGGATTACATTGGCTATAACATGATCTTGCATAGATGGTAAATTTTTTAATTTTCATTTGTTATAATGTTTGTTGTTATAATTAAGGTTTTCTGTAGGATCGTGCACTACTACATAACCCGAAAGACTAAAGCATTTCCTAGCTTTCTCAATGCAGCATGGCGAAAGTTTCTTTCAGAATATCCGTTTCCGCCTGGAACATCCGACCAGAAACGTAGAGAAGCGGAAGTTTTGCTCTACCTCCGATTAAGGTTGTGTTTCTTTACATATGAGAGTTCTCTGTATATTTGTGTATTTATATTTTGATCATTTTGTAGGAGGGAATTCTCCAGAAGGATTCGTAGCAGTAAGCGAGTCAATTTTGATTTTATTTAAATAAATGAAAGAAAATTGTACCAAAAACTTCATTTCGTTATTTGCATATAGAGCATTGCATAGTAGAGGCGTAGATACGGCATATATATATATACATGTAGATATTAGCGTTATATAGATATCTTATAAATGCATCCTATAGACATATCCATAGTAACACCAAAATCATGCTTAAAGTTGTTTTATGACGACCCTACACGACCCTAGCCCCCCTCCATTCGTTATCTACTTTTAAAAGAGTGATCTTTACTGCGAGAAAAGGTCTCAGTACCCTGGGAAGCATAATGGAGTGCATCAAGTACAATTATATTTTACACGAATGGTAAGTTACATTTTGGTATTAATTCCGTTTTGAAATTTTAATTCGATACATTCAATACAGGGTGATTTGGTATTATGTACACAACGGATCCGAATTGTTTCCGGAGTTTTTAAAACCAGCTTGGAAGGAGTATCTGCGTAATTACCAATACCCGCCCCGGCTGAGTGTTGAAGACCGAAGAGAAGCTCATCGAAGGCTGTACCTTCGTTTACAGTAAGCAGTAAGAATACGCGACTCAATAATGTCTGGAAACTTCTAATGTGATGATTCATACTTTCAGACGAGAATTCAAAAGGCGAATTCGTAAGAGCCAGCCTAAGCCAATTCACGTTATTTATGAATAGGGAAAATAGTGTACATGTATATAGGACTCAATAGTGTCTCAAGTAGGTATCAAATTATGTCAACTTGGCTATTGTTTACATTACGCAGTTTGTTTACATTATCATACAAATGCTTTGTCATTCCTCTTGTATTCATTCTTATCCCTGATTACCCAAGATCAACATCTCAAAAATGAGAGCATTTTTAGCAGCATTTTTAGTAGCGGCTGTGGCGGGAGCCGTCTGGGCGGGTTGTAGGGATTGGGACAGCTGTGGCTCGTGTCTTGAGGAACCAGGGTGCCGTTGGTTCGTTTTGCGGAGCGGTGGCAAGTGCGCGCTGAAACCAGGGAGGGACAGCGTGAAGTTTGTCGTTTATGAATCGGAGAAATGCCCTAGTAAGTTTTTCAATTTGTTTTACACTTACGAGAAACTGTTTAACAGTATTATCTATTTCAGTTACTGAAACTAAGAAACCGATGACCGAGCGTGCACCGTCATCAAGATCTTCTTCTACTAAACCTGTACTGATTTCAACCACAAAGCCTACTCTTGTGACAGAAGCCTCCCTGGTGACTACGAGCAAGGTTACTCCGTCGATTACAAAAGACCTATCCCTTGTGAATCAGAACAAGGTTTCTCCGACTACAACAATTACAATAGGGTCTTCCACGGTAACTCCGAACACTCCAATTACTGTTGCTACACCCGGTTTGGATACAAAGCCTGTACAACGCACTACAGAGTTTACCAAAAGAAATTTGAACCCTACTACTACAGCTTTTAGTCGTTTGATTTCTACGGGCACAACTTTTGTTACACCTGTGTCTGCCCCTGAGAAGTTAACTCAAGCAGGTAAGCAATACCATTATCAATATGCTAACCTTTGAGTCTCATCGTTGAGGTTTCCAGTCTCATGCTGTCTTATTTCGTTTCAGCAATCTCAACTACAACAGCTAGTACTGCAAGCGTCGCTCCACCTATGTCATCTTTCTCAACTTCCAGTCCTCCAGTCTCATTTTCCTCTTCTAATGCGCGAATATCGTCTCCAGTCTCAACTTCAACATCTACTACAAGCGTCTCATCTCCTGCTTCGAGTACCACCAGTCCTGCTGTCTCATCAAGCTCTGCTACAGCTTCATCTTTCGAAACAGTAGCGACTTCTAATGCACTGATATCGTCACCAGTCTCAACTTCAACATCTACTACAAGCGTCTCATCTCCTGCTTCGAGTACCACCGTCTCATCAAGCTCTGCTACCATCTCATCTTTCCCATCTCCTTCTACTGCGTGGATATCAGGTTCGTCATCAACTTTGCCGACAAAAGCTTCATATAAACATAGCAGTAACGAAACTCCTTCAAACTCTGTTTACTTATCTAATGAATCAGACGTGCAAAGGTCAGTTCTTTCCGATGTTTTATATAAGCAGCTTAGAATGAAAGATAGTATTATATTTAAAGCAGTTTTTTATAAGAATCTAGCCAATACAATGTGCATGACATATAGGTTGACAGATAAGTATAGGAAGAATAGAAAAGTTAGCAGAAATACCAAGAGATATCTTAATAAATGGAATAAGCTGTCCCCTGTTCGCAATGTTAGATGCAGGCAACCTGCTTTCAAGGCAACCTTGCCTAGGTTGATAAACACTTTATGTTCTACTCTGTACGGCGTGTCATGTTATTTGAATTCCGAAGATATTTCTCCCCTATCTAGGAAAAACACATTAACATGGCACGCCTTGAACCCGCTTTACAATAACAGTATTTGTAACTCTATCCAAACATTCGTCCCTGCATGCATGAAATAAGAACTAGTTAATACTGTTATAAGGTAATATTATACTGTGTATGGCTTATATTACTATATGCAGTCGTGCATTACTATATGGATTTATAAGTATTGTCCCTCCTCTTAACATGCTGTATGTATGATTTTTCATGCTGAATTCCTTTAATATAGTAATATCAAGTATTAATAAATGCATTCCCCACGTTAGATAAATATATGTTCTAAGAGTTTCTTTATTTTGAACTCAAAATCAATGCCATGATAACAAAATCATTTCTTTTTGTTATACCTGTCCTCTTCTTCTTTCTTTTTCTTATTTTTGGCGGCGTTAGCTCTTTTCCTAGCTTTCTTCTGTCTTTTCTCGGCCTCTGAGGCGTCCAGTTCTTGTTGCAGCTCTTTCTTCCTTTCCGGATTGGTTTCATTGTCAACCTCCGATTGACAGCGACGCACGTTAGCCTACAAAATGAATAAATAATTTGTAGGGTTATGTGTAACATATATATATAATGAGCATATAAGAAGTGTAATACATACGGCTTTGGTTATGTCTATAGTATAATACATGAACAGTATAATATAATACCTGAGCGCGTGATGGTTGATTAGGACGTTTTTCGTAGTCGTACTTTCCCTGGAACCGAAGCTGCCCTGGATGCGGCTTGTGGCGGGGACGGTCCCTAGTCCCTTGCTGACGGTGATGGTTGGCCATCCGAGCCCTGTGAAAAAAATACATATATTATAGACAAATATTATAGACAAAGATGGTATACTACAACTATACTATACTACTTTACCTAAAGTCTCTGGTTTTCCAAGGGTCCATACGAGCCTTCGCCTTTCGATTCGCCTCGTCCAAGTAGGCAGCGCTGGTCTTCTTACTTGGAGGTATCTTCCATTGTGCTGTCTTCTTGTCCAGCAGTTTAGCTTTTTTGAGGACCTTACCCTCTTTTTTCGGGATGGCCCATTCGCGCCCCTCATAATTCTGTAAAAGATACAAATAACATAAGTATAAGAATATATGTAAATATGTATAAGAACAAATTAGTGCAGTTGCAATATATAATTAACGAAATGTGCATACCAGATAGGGATTTGTGGGCCTCGGTTTGCATACAGGTTTGGGCTCCTCCACTCTTTTCGGTTTAAGAAGTTCCTATAAGAAACATAAACATTTAGTTACACTGAAAATATGATATGCATAGTAAGTTATAAAAATTGAAACCTACAGAAACGAGAGCGATCCCCTCTAAGGCATTTAGTCTTTGTTTTGGATGAAACGCGTGCTCGTGCTCGTATAACCGTTCCTGTAGAAAGAAGAGCATAAAACATAATTACATAACATACATTAAACATAATGCAATTGTAATTTTGGTAATACAAACTGTATGTGTAATACTTACATGCTGTTGTCTTAACGGAGCTGAAACTTGGTATCGGGGGCGGTGTAAGGCCTTTTCAAATTCGCTCTCAATATCAAATTGTAGATTCAGTTCATCTTCATGCAATTCCACCATGTTCTTCTCATCTTCTGGTATGATAGGGTCATCCTCCTCTCTTTCCTCGGCTTCCCCGAAGACCATTTCCTCCTCCACTTCCTCTTCTATTAGGAGTACTTTTTCCTCCAGGTCGAAAACTTCGTCGTCTTCCAACTGGATGACTTCGTACTCCTCAAGATCGATGACTTCTACCTCATCATCGCTTTTACTGGAACTTTCCCTGGAAATACAATTTTCAAAATGAATAATATATTTTGTGTATTAGTATATATGTATGTATTTATTCACATAAGTATACCTAGAGAAAGTTCTGTTCATGTATTTGGGGTCACGCGAACAACCAGGCTTTTGCTCAGAAGAACTCGGCTTCGGGTTGGAAGTACTCGGCTTCGGCTTCGGGTCGGAACAACTCGGAACAATGAATCCCCCTTCAGGCCTCCGGTCTAGGGTCCTAAATCAAAATCAAGATCAATTAGTGTCACATTACATTTAAAAGATCAACATTAGTAGGAAAAAAGGTTACCTCATATCAAGGCGATTCAGCCTAAGTGTCGGCAACGAAGAAAAATCGGGCATGACCCCGGGACAAATTGATGTTTGAGAGGGCGGCCCTGCTTGATGAGACAACAAATGGTCTCTAAGGCCACCCGGACGTGAACCGGCTTCTGGACCGTGGCAGGAACAGCTGCATAGGATTAGCGGGACTTTCCACACAACGCATCTGTAATTGAAAAACAAATTTTATTAGGAATTATAAAAGTCTCAATTTATTCTAAAAAGTTTGAATTTATTCGAAAAAGTTTGAATTTATTCGAGAAAGTTTGAATTTATTCGAGAAAGTTTGAATTTATTCGAAAAAGTTTGAGTTTATTCGAGAAAGTTTGAATTTATTCGAGAAAGTTTGAATTTATTCGAAAAAGTTTGAATTTATTCGAAAAAGTTTGAATTTATTCGAGAAAGTTTGAATTTATTCGAGAAAGTTTGAATTTATTCGAGAAAGTTTGAATTTAGGGTAAAATGTTTGAATTTATTCTAAAAATTTTCATTTTACTCTAAAAGGTTTAAATTTATTTGATAAAGTGTCAATTTATTTCAAAAAGTTGCATTTTATTCAAAAAAGTTACATACAGACAGACAGACAGACAATTCTATAAAGTTGTAGTAGTTCCGCCACTTGTTTACATTTATTTACTCACTGGTGCATATAGGTATACAAGTTGGCGGGTACGCATCAACGGTGGGAAAGCTACTTTGGATTGGACCCTACGCTTTGGAAAGGACACTCAAAGGACTGGTAAGTTGTTGAGATTGAGGTATCTTGGCATTTGGAAAAATGAATTACTATAATTTATTCAGTATTCATTTTACCAAATGCCTAGCTACCTCAATCTCTTCACATGTGTAGTAAATAAATAGCAAAATGCTTGCATAGGGTACAGGGATTTTTAGGGGTAACGTTGACCTTTACATTCAGTAATTTGAAGTTTACGTCCCAAACTCTATTTTGAATGCCTCATGTAAAAATCGCTATTTTCCTCTCATTATAAAATAAAATCCCAATAACTATAGAAACTCATTGATAAATAGTAATTCTGTTCCTGTAATTGCATTGACAAGATGTAATTCTGCTTGTGTTTATTAATTGGTTGATGATTATTAATACGATTTGTAGCTACAGCGCAAGATGTATCCAAGGAGAATAAACCGTTGCCCTTTACCAGGAGTATCGACTAGAGAATTCCACATGGGAGGATTTTGAACTTCTATACACGATGTTTTTGGAAAAGCCAGTAGGGATACTAAGCAGTACTGTATTTCAGAAACCAAGATAGCCAGCTTGGTAAGTGTCTTGACCAATTGGACTAATGCCAAGTCGTAGACTTTTCCAAAAACGTTGCGCATAGAAGTTCAAAATCCCCCCATGTGGAATTCTCTACTCGATACTCCTGGTAAAGCGCAAGAGTTTATTCTCCTTGGATGTATCTAGTAGTAACAAAATTATTATTTAGGCCCTATATTTGAATACAGTGCTCCTCACCTATAGAAAACAAAACAAGTGTCCAACGGTGCTATGGAAGCATTTTCGTCATTTTGGAGCTATCCCATTGACTCATTCGCATTGATCAAAAAATAGTTTTCCTCTGGGGGTGATCTTATGTTTTTATTTGTGAAGTTACTGAAATTCTTCGAACATAAATAAGAGTACAATTTAAAGTATAATAATACTGAAGTATAAGCTAAGTAATAGTACTCCTATTATTTCGAATTTAGTATAATGTTCGAAGAATTTCAGTAACTTCACAAATAAAAACATAAGATCACCCCTCAGAGGAAAACTATTTTTTGATCAATGCGAATGAGTCAATGGGATAGCTCCAAAATGACGAAAATGCTTCCATAGCACCGTTGGACACTTGTTTTGTTTCTATAGGTGAGGAACACTGTAAATGACTTCTGTTTATTCTTTTTCAGTCAACCAGAGGCGAGACGACACGACCTATCTTGCACCATTTGTCGCTATAAACAAAAATCGGACAGTAGTTTCTGTTATTGGACATCTATCTGGAACAGGAATGTCGCAAAGTCAAGGTTATTCTTTAATGCATTCTTATTTCTTACAATATGGTATTATTATGACATTGGTAACATCAAGGAGAATACACTCTTGCGTTTTACTAGGAGGATCGACTAGAGATTGCAAACTTCTATAAAAGACGTTTATAGACTATCATCCCCTACGTGGAAATCTCTAGTCGATCCTCCTGGTAAAACGCAAGAGTTTATTCTCCTTAAGGTTACGATATTTTGACAACAGGCTGACTATCTGAGTATCATATTCGCAGTTAAAATAGATTTGCAGGAAAAGCATCAGTCCCATAAGGGTTATACTTACAGATGCAAAAATATGCTAGGAGGACGGCATAAACCCTAGCTAGGTACTCAAAAGTTCGTTAAATAACGATCGTAAAATTCTGCAAAATCATTGGCTAATTTTCATAGTAGCTTTAGTAACCAAAAAAATGAACCAATGATTTTGCAGAATTTTACGACCGTTATTTAACGAACTTTTGAGTATCCTACCCTGTACTACAATAGTACTCCTAATCTTCACGATACAAACATCTCTGGATAGAGATAAAAAATCGTTTGAGTGGTTGAAAATATGAATAAAATGACGTAATTTATTCAAATGTAGGCCGAGTGATTTCTTAATTTGTGTAGCATTACACAGTCAATTCGAGGGCCTTACATTTGAATAAATTACGTCATTTTATTCATTTTCAGCCAGTCAGTTACAGGACGGGGAGGCGCATCTAGTAAACTTGTCGCTATAGCCCAGGAGAATGAACCGTTGCCTGGGGTTTCTCTTGCGCTTTACCAGGAGTATCGAGTAGAGAATTCCACATAGGGGGGGGGATTTTGAACTTCTATGCGCAACGTTTTTGGAAAAGTCTACGACTTGGCATTAGTCCAATTGGTCAAGACACTTACCCATACCAAGCTGGTTGTCTTGGTTTCTGAAATTATCTCTGAAATACAATAATGCTTAGCATCCCAACTAATGGCAAGGTTTTTCCAAATACGCCCCTTATAGAAGTTCAAAATCCTCTATGTGGAAATCTCTACTTGATCCTCCTTTCTATTCGCGAAGGAAGTTAACAGTGACTTCTTGGTTCATACTTTGGTGATTTACTATTACGAAAATCTGTTGTCACTATAAATAATTGCACAATTAAGGTTTACCTGTAGATACTGTTTTTCAATTGAAATGAGGAGTCAATTTTGATAATTGACTATCAAATTGCATTGAAAAACTGAAAATTCACAAACTTTTTTTAAAGTAACATTTCTGTTCATGTAAATATTGCAAAAATACTCTACAATCATACCCACAAAACGTTAGACTTAAATTTTTTCGTATTTTTCAGTAAAAAGTGTCTAAAAAAGACGGGAGCATGGTTCGAATAGTCATCTGCAGAGATACACAAAATTACATTGAAAATTCTGTATCAATGACAGAATCGGAAACATAAGTCTCATAGGGCTACGATAGGTTTTTTAAAATGGCTGGCAATAAATATCAAAAATTGAAGTCTAACATTTTGTAGCCTTGATTCCGAAGCATTTTTAGCAATGTTTACATGTGCAGAAAAGTTGACCTGAATACCTTATATTTTCATTTCATTCACCCTTCTGTAAAATTTATTAGTCTCCTCGCATGTATAGTAAATAAATAATAATATTTATAAATATGTTCGTTTAACTAATAAATATTTAATTAGTCTCATCTCTGTCAACCTTACTCTTAAGCGGTAATATACCACTGTATCAATTTGATTATGTTTTAGTACATTTTTATCAGTGAGGTACATAGTAAATTGATACAGTGGTATATTACCACTTAAGAGTAAGATTTTGGACTCACCTGGGGCAATGAGAAGGTGCTTCCATTGTTCAGGCAGGCAGGTGTTGTAGATTTCTGCAACAGGTGTATTTTCGCAAGCTTGTAGTAAAGTGAATGGAATTTGTTTAGTTTTGCCGGGGGGAAAGTCCCGCGTAATTTGAACAAATTCCATTCACTTTACTACAAGCTCGCAAAGTAAAAGTTTTTTAAAATAAATTTTAATTTTGTTTGCAGGTTGTGACCTGCTATCTTCCTGCTGGGAATGTGTCCGAGAGCTCTGTCGGTGGGCAGAACGCTACGGCTGCAGCCTTCGCTTCCCCCAGGGGGAAAATGTTTATTTTGCGGGAGGCCGCCCCTGTCCCGTCCATCAGGAGTCTTCGTCCTCCTGGCCATCGTCCACGGCCGAAGCAGCAACAGGGTACCCTACAGGTAAGGGAAATTTATATTTTATTCTTATAATATAGTTTAAAAGTAAAAATTTTAAAAATTCCCTTACCTGTAGGGTACAATGTCGATTCCGGAGCCATCGGAGCTGCGGTGACCTTGTTGGTCATCGTGGGAGCTGCTGCCATCGCCCTCGTCTTCCTGTGGAGACTCCGGAAGAGAACTCTCCCCGTCGCGGACGTCGAGGCCCCCGAACCGGAAGCCGGCGAAGATCCTCCAGGGCAGGAGCAAGCCGAAGAGCCCGCCGAAGTTGCTCCAGGTCAGGCTGCAGAGCCGGTGGAGGCTGCTGCACCTGCTGAAGATGCCTTGGAACCTCCTCCACAGCAAGAAGAGGCCCCGGCACCTCCTCAAGAAGATCCAGCACCTCCTGAAGATCCTGCGGATGTTGTCGCAGACCCTCCGTCCCCCGTTTGCTCCCTTTGCGGGTCGGGGGAATGTCTGGACAACATGCCTCTGGCTGATCGTCTCCTTCTCCGGAGACGATCCCTCTAAAGGATCCTCTAGCCCTCCTCTCCAGCCTCTCCAGTATTAGAGGAATCCCAGAGCGTGCTCTGTGGATTCCTCGACCCCCTACGCTCGCGCCCCCGTAGGCAATTGCTGGAGAGGAGGCTAGATATCCTTGTTTCCCCCCGGGAACCCTTAAACCTCCGAGGGGGTCATCTAACGCTATTTATTACCACACACATACGAGTATTCATTAATTCAGTTTTCTTTCAGTACAGACGAATCATTTTCTGGTAGAATGCTAAGAAAGAAAACGGAGCAGCATTTTATTGAACATAGCAGTGTGGCTCAAAATATTATCATTTCAATATCATCGACAAAATTAGCGACTGGAGAATTCAATTACTCAGGACCGACTCTTAAAGATGAGTATTTTTCCAATTTTTTCAGAAAGGGTTTTAGGGAGATAGCACTTGCTGTCGCTTCAATTGCGGTACAGCAATTTGGGAATGCTACACTATCTGCAGGGAGAAACTCACTTGGTCAGAATTTGGAAGCTACAGAAGATATACCTTTCATAACATTCATTCATGACTTTGCTTTACGAAATTCATACATCTTTAGTGAAGCTTACAAAACAACTATGATAACCAGGGAATATTCTTACAATTTCATTTCGTGTGTGGTTTTGGAAGATGCAAGTCTTTCCTTCTTCGGATACATTCGGCCATTTCAATTAGACACATGGTTAGCAATCATCGCGTCAATGACTTCTCTCATTCTCTTTGTCCACAGTGTTATTTATCTTAGAAAAGAAGAAAGTTTTTCCTTTGTTTTGATATTTTATAGTTATCTACTACAACACTCCATTTCATTACCGAAAAAGATGAAAAGTCTCCTTTGGATCAAAATTCTGATTGGTCCTGCATTTCTGGCACTCATTCTCTTAACAGAAATGTACAAAAGCATCGTAACTGCAG